>UXGD01001259.1:0-37184 GCA_900474315.1 Torymus auratus | reverse complement strand
AAGAGCACATTGCCCTGTGGTTTTGAACGTTCTATCATCCAGTAAAAGTTTGAAGTCGAAATATCAAGTGGTTTTTGACTTCAAACATTTACTGGATCATGGAACGTTCAAAACCACAGGGCCATGTGCTCTTGATTTTTTGAATACGATTCGATACGATACGATTCTACGTATTTTATTTTTAACAAGCTTTAAACTGTGTCAATTGCTCGGTCGGTAATGGTAGGACTATACCACCCTGTTAAGTAGCTGCTAAAATAGCAATAGAAGTCACAAAACATTTTAAAATATTTGATGATTTTTCTAATTGATACCGTATGTGGCATCTCATATAATATAATTTTCGTTAACTAATCTTAATTGTAAATTTTATGATGAATGTATTTTATATAGTAATGACATTAATTTATTACATGACAGTCAATCAAAAGTTAGCGTTTTTAATTATATCGAATTATAAATTACCATTTGATAAAAAATGATACTGTAAAATTTACGACGTTTGGCGTGTAAATTAGCAACTTTTGATATTTTGCCACCCTCATCCACTCCACCACCTCTCGTTCCCTCTCGCACACTCCGAAAAAGCCCCTCCCTCTTCCTCTCCTGGTACTTTCAAGCCCGACTGTACAATGAATACATCGTTAATGACCCGTGTCCAGCTCTTAACCGGATCTCTCTCGAGGATTTCGCGCCCCTTCGAACTTCTGCGCTTCCCTCCTTCTCCCTTTCCCGCTCATTCGGCCCATTCAGATACATCCCGAGTGGTTGGAACAAAACCGGCCACCGATGCCTTAAGTTCCCGCTGAATTTTTCAGAGTCCCGAAGGGATGGCGCAAAGGAAGACCTTTGATTTTTTCTGCGCAACTTCTTCGCGAGTAGAGGCCCTAATTGACATTATTAAGTATGACGGGGGTCGAGGGTCTTTGTTCGCGCGCGCACGCTTATTAGTACGCGTATCTTCGGGGCGAGATATCGGGGGTGTGCATGCGCGCGACTGGGCGATGGCAAAGATTTTCGGGTCCACGGATTTATTTATGATGGGGTACGGTTTATTGTTTGATTAAATATTGAGGTTCCAATTGATTTGTCTGAGTGTATTACGAATAGTGTAATATACTTGTTTTTTGGGGAAGGAATGAGTGTAACTCGTGCTGAAGGCGATTTCCAGAAATGATTAAATGTTAAATAAAATTTTAGAAATGTAATGGAATATGTATAGATAAATAAAGGAGGATGTCTATGTATATGTAGTAAATAGAGACACGTACAGGGAAACGTATTAAATTAAAAACAAAATTTAACTTGAGGGGAAATAAAGCGAAAATTGAAATAAATAAGGATGAAGTTTATTAAAAGAAGTAGAAAAATCGAGATTTCATGCAACATTCAGTAGTAAAAATTGTAAAAAGTAACTTTTTAATTATTTCCCCATTTGTATACGGGTAAATTCGTATGCAGATGCTTATATGGATTCTGTATGCTGTTATTAGCTTTATACATTTCTTATTGATATTTTACTGGGTTACCTATGGGCATCCTTTATCTTAAATACAGTTTTCGATTTACATATATGAGTTGTCTGATATCTAAAACAAAATATTTATTTATAATTTCACACTAAGTGCTCCATATACGATGGAAATACGGGTGGCGAGGAAAAAAGAATAAGAGTGTACTTTCTGTTCATCCAACTTTTATTCGAAAAGAAACTTCGGAGAATCTGTGACCTGTTCGTCTCAAAATCGCAACGAGAACTAAACTTTTCATCATCAAGAAGTGAAGCTCACTCTCAAGCGTCACATATCAATTGTTTTTATCAGGAAAATCAATACATTTCAGAACTTCTTTTATAACATAAAATATCTACATCTTTTTAAATAATTTAAACATTCTATTTCGGTTTAGTTTTATAATAGGTTTTGATACAAATATTAGTATGTCGTTCCGCACCACTAAGATTTTGTTATATTTTTTTTTAATGATAAAGATAACTTCTGAAACAAGGTTAATCTGTTTTCTTTGTTTTCAAAGAATGAGAATAATCATTTAAGATACGAAGAAATTTATGCTGTTATTGCAGGGAATCGTAGTACATTTATGGTTACCACAGGATGTAGCAATGCCGCAAAATTGTCCTGCGTAATTCTTGCACGTAAATAACTTTGTGGGAATCTGGCGCATGAAGTTTCCAGGACAGTGCTATAAGGGAATGCATAACTCTACACACCGTAAGAATAAATTTTAATCACGACTTCTAGGTGTAAAATAGAGCAACAATAACAATCAATTTTCTTGAAATAATTCATATAAATAATCTTGTTTTTAAATATAATAATTTTTCTGAACTGATTTTGGCATTATATGTATATAGTTCACAAATTCCTACGAATGTTAATTGTGAAATAATAATTTTAATTTTGAATTGAAGCTGGAAATACTAAAAACTATAAAAGATTTTTTTATAAATTAAACAATCACTTAAACAATAACTATACCATTAAAACTTAATTTTCCGAAGTGGGTTTGTAATCTTTAATTTGATGATTGAAACATTCTCCTCTAAAAAAATTGACTTCCCAACGCTGCCTACGATTTAATTAGGGCTGCACGATATAGCAAGATTAATCTTAATATTGTATTGTCTTGCCTCAATATTCAAGACAATAATAGATACAATATTAATATACAGTTTTCGATGCAATATCAAAATTGTGGTGTCAAGAATGTAAAGAACCTTGTCTTATCTTAAAAATAACTTGAGATTTTCTAATCGTAATAATTTATCGAAATAATCATTAATAACTAATTAAATAAAGACCATTATTTAACTATTACACAAAGTCTTTATTAACTCAATAAACTGCGGTAGTTGATGACTCCTATATCCCCCCATGCTGGCTTACTTAGGTACGTGAGATAACAGGGAGGGGGTGCGCCACCTAGCCTAAAGTATTTGTAACTTAAAAGTTTCTTAAATTTAAAAATTGAAGAATATTTTTAATATTAAATCATTTAAAGGAGTCTGAAACCCAAATAGTCAACTCGCTAATTGTTTCGCGTCTGCGTGCCTTCCTCTTTTACGTAGACCTCGTGAGCCCGGAGTATTTAGGACAAGAAAGAAATTTTCAAGTATTTACAAGAGCGAGACAATAATTACAGATATTGTATTTTATTATACTTAGAGAGCGCTTCTGCTTTAGCGCTGCTACTACTAGAAGATCCACGATTAGAAGAAAGATAAACTTTTTTTACTATTTTATCAGTTTAGCCAAATAAATTCGTAAGTAAACACCCGCTCTAAATAAAATCACCAAACAATCATCTCTGCTCAACCATCACGCTTTAATTTGGCTATGCATGGTGTTAAATCGAGCACGCCTCCTCTTTACGACGTACGAACGTCTTCTCTCGCGGGAGTGAGAAGTCGAAAGCTCGTCCATTTCTTTCTCAAAAACTCACCTTCTCGCGGAAAAATAAGGAAGGCATAGGGGAGAAAGAACTCAGCAGCTGCGCGTCTGCTTTACATCCGCAGCGGTGGTGGGCTCTTCTCTCTCGCGCCCACGCGCTCTCTCAGGCCGGGCAGAAACTAATTTAAGTTCGTGAATCACTTTGGGTATTTCGATTTATTCAGATACTAGGGACGTATTTCCCGTGGGGTGCGTCTTACCTCGGCACCCGCTCGTGCTCCTTTCCCTCTCGCATCTGGCCTCAGCCCGCGTGCGCGGACGTACACGCAGCGTATATATACTGCATAGCACTCTGGCTCTGTCTCTCTCTATTTCTCGCCTTGTTCGCTACGTTGCCAGAATACTATTTTCCCTTTTTTAGCGCGTCCTGGTTTCGTTCATTTTTTGTTGCGTTTGCTTCTCCGTTCGCTTGCGCGAGCTGTGTCTGTCTTTTTACACCTGAATCTTGAGACTTTTCTTTTTCCAACGCAATTCTGTTCTCCGTTAGGTTCGTCTATATCGCGTATAGTTTTCTATCTTTCAATCTATCGGTCTTGTCTGAATCGAGCTTTATACTTACTGTAGTAATTAATTTATTGTTTTCTACTTATACAATGTGCTCAGATCATACTGAAAATATACCCGGTATATATATGGTTCATGGTTTATTCAATATTATTCAGTTTTAAATGCATTTATAACTAATCCAGTTATCTAAATCTAATGATGTGAATGTTTAAACGCTGGCAGCAGCAATAGAAAATAAAAAATTTAGACCTTATAAATTTGTAACCCTCTAAATATAGTTGTTTTCATCCACCAATAAAAGCTCTACTACCCTTTTCGACACCTAAACTTAAATCCAATGACTTCTCAGGGTACTCCGCTAACTTTCGTATTATCTCACTTTCCCTATCGCTCCCCCAAACTTCTTTTCTCCTTTTCTTTCCGCTTCTTCGTTGGTTCTCACGTGCAAGTCCATTGGCTTTGCTCTTCTTCGAACGGCCGGTACTCCGCGCATATTACGTGCATCTCGATGCAAAGAGGAAAAGTTTCGCGTGCACGTGCAATAGAGGTTAGCTTGCTTCCATGCAGATAAAGAAGCTGACCGGAGCTTCGTTGCTGTTTTCACCTGTGGAACGTTACTTTTGCGCTAGAAGCGTGGAGTCCGAGGATGTGAGTTAAATAAGATATATCTGAACGGCATGTGGGACATGCTTCGGTGGTTTATGTCGCGGAGGCGAGGCAGAAGATTTTCTTGTTTTATAGTTCGCTTTTGTTCATAGATTACTTTCGGGAGTTCGCATATGATTTGAACTTGCCTCATGCATATGATTTGTGATTCGATTTGTTCCTCTCTACCGCAAAGTGGAACTTTCCTATAACGAGATCAGTAAGATCAAAGATGCATCAGAAAGTATATTTTATTGACCTCTCAGATATCTGTTTATACTAACATTACTTGCCCGTAAAAAATTAATACGTTAAACTATTGTAGATCATATATAAATAATTTAATAAATAACAAAAAAGCTTTTTTTGTTCTCTAAAGTAACTTTATATTTAATTTCTATTTATTTTACTGCAGAAAATTCAGCAAAGTGTGAATAGTATTTTCGATATTAAGAATTTTTTGCATTTTTTTTCGATTGTCCGTAAAGTTTCAATTGACCAATCCGACGGACGAGCGAAAAGCGCGAGCGTAAGAGAGAAAGAAAGAGAGAGAGAGAGAGAGAGCATCGGAAACAGCCTTTGGTAAAAGCCAATAGGTCAAGCCTCACTGGCGTCCAACTTTTCTCCGTGTAAATATAATTTTCGAGTTCAATTCCGAATCGATGAAACTCGTGTAAAACTTGTAACTTAATTTATTGGTTTCTATAAACAAACTTCATATCGTTTCTTTTTCGCTCTACAAATTGTAAACTACAATAGATGCTCAAAACAAGATGAAAGCACACGCGTGAAAAAATTGCTTCAATCGGTATTCATATGTGATGAGATAACGCGAAGAGATAAAGTAAGAAAGTTATAGAGGTAAATGGAAAACGAAAATTGAATAATTTTTTAATATGTACCTAAATTTAGAACTGAATAAATGATGTGGACTTACCTAAAAGAGAAAGAAAAATTTGCTATGAAACTATTTTTCAAAATAAAATGAACTATTGTTAGCATTATTATGATATTATACGCAGTAGTCATTACATTCTGTCAGTTTTAGAGTGAACATTATTCAAATATGTTTCTTGTATTGTGCATACATTTTTCAGAAAGTGTAAATAATGAATTAATTACATTACAGTAGATATAATAAACTAAAATTTTTCAGTATAAGTTGTAAATGGATGAAAAGAAAAAAATCTCTCACGCCAAGCCTACACTTATTCATCATTTTTCCTCTTTTCCAGGCAAAGAAAAAAGCCAAAGTCAAGTGTTTAGCGAATTAGCCCTCGCACGCGTCTCGACCGTCGGAGCTTTAATAAAGCTTGGCGATTATAAAGCGCGCGCGCAACAATTACACGCGTAAGCCGAGAGCAAGAGGTCGCTTGCACGGCAGCCTAATAAACGAGCTTCTTACGTTACCGACGTGCACGCGGGAGGAGGCTCTTTTTGAAAAAATCCCTCGTTACGGCGTAGAGAGGGGAAGGACGGAACAACAACAGCCACGACGAGGACGAGGACAACGACGAAAAATGCGTATAACGAGGTAAAACGCGAAAGAGAAAGAAGAGAGAGAAAGAAGGGAGTATATATAGCGACATGGTGGCAGTTCCTTTTGAGAGTGGGAGTTTCATTAAAGTCAACTTGCCCGGCGAACGAGTTACTGCCGCTGCTACCGCGCTTGCGGTTACCGGCATTTCGCAGCTTGTTAGTTTGAGAACAGATAGGAGGACGAAACCTTCGTTGCGTTCGCGTGACCGGCTTGCTTTGTGCGAGAAATTATGCAGAAATAATCGTTGATAGGTCGGTAGATACAAAAAGGTCGAACTTAAATTTTTATGGGTTATATATCAATGATCGTTTTGTAGTACACTTCTGATGTGGGCGGCGGTGCAATAAAATTTTGAATTCTTCTTCTGATTATTCTGATTGATTTAATATATTTGTAAAAACGTAGTTTTCAATGTGATGATGAAAAGCACTAAAAACCATCAAATAAATACTCTCCCGTTACCATGAAAGGAGATAAAGAAAATCCAGTCAAGTATATGTTCAGCTGTTAATTCCACTTCTAACCATTCATTAGACACAAGTGCTAAGAACACAGGACGTATGTGTGTTTTCAATAACACAAGGAATTTTCGAAACTCATAAACACAAGGTGGCACTCGAGGATAGAAAAAAATGAGATTAAACATTTAAACACCGCAGGCGGAATGCACAAGGGACTGGTGGGAGCGTCGGTGGCGGGAAAGAGCGAGAGGGACAAAAACCGAGGTACAAAAGAGCAGAAGAGAGGAGCACAATGAAGAGCGAGAAAACGCTCGGAAGGAGTGAGAGCAAAAAACACGCGCGTGACAAAAACAGAGAAGAGAGAGAGCGAGACCGCGTGGCTGGAGATCAAGGGATGCCGGGAGAAAGGTGCGAGGAAAATAGGAAAAGCTTAGTTGTCACTATTTCGCGCTCGTACGTCGGCGATAATTACGCCGAGGGGGGAACGCAAAGCTCTCTCTCTCTCTCTTTCTCTTTTGCTTTCCCCCTTTAGCCTTTTGCGCGACTTGGCTCGCGCGCGTGGTATTATTCCGGTAAACAACGAAAAAGACGCGCACGCGCCCGCGGCTTTACTTTGCCACCTTTCGCCGTCGCCGCCGCTGCTGCTGCTGCCTTTTTGTGCCCGTGCCAGGTGGAAAATAGAGGAGAGCGCGAAGGGAAAGCGTAATTGCTCGGCTGAATTAGCGGCGTATTCACTTTGAGGTGTCGAGTACTGCGCGAGCGCGTCAAACAAACAATTCATCTGACACTGTGCGCGCGCCTTCTGTCTTTTGTTGATTTAAATAATCAGCTTTAAGGATGCCGATACATGGGGCAAGAGGCGTTTCAGTAGTTTTTGGATCAGGTTTGTCGGTTGGGTGTGATATGATGGATGAGTTTATATTCCTATTTGAATGAATGCAAAATTATAAATATTTAAAAAAAGAACATGTTATAGAAGTTTAATTTGGTATCACTTGGTGCTATTAATTTAGGTAAGGTATTTGATAATAACCATTGTCAAAGATCTTGTCGAAGATATAATTATTTCTCCTTTATAAATGCATTATTTTACCGTTCACCTTCAACTTTGGATCCGCTATTTCCAGATATGTTTTTTGCAGTCTAATTAAAGCTTGATGATAATAATACATTTCAATCTCAATCAGTCTCATTTTCGCATTCAGGGCGAATTCGAGAACTTTAGAATTTTTCTTGTTATTTTACAGAAATACGAAGCTACATTAATTAAGAAGATTTTCCTTTTATTCAATTATGAACTTTGTGACCGCATCATGAAATATAAATGACTTCTCTCTTCGCTGCAGATAGTATTTGGTAATGAAGAGATCATGCGCATTGATGTTTGTTAACTTCAATGACCACTGATTTTCATCGATGCGGTCTTTCCAAATTAAACTTCATTTCTCGACCCCAAATTCCAACTAGTACCGGTCAAATAATTACGCCATGTTTATGAGGCTTCATCGCTGCGTACAAATCGCGTTTCAATCAACTAGTATATGCACGCAACTCTTACACTGAGAAATTGATACGTACCATAATCGCTAAAGGGGTAAAGTTGGCTCGAGCTATTCAAAACAGATATAAAGTTGCGTGCACGCGTATTCCCAGAATGCCAAAGTCAACGATAATCGACCGCGTACAAAGGATTGCAGACGCACAAATCGATTGCATATCACGCGGCAAGTGATCAAGAGAGAGAGAGAGAAAGAGAGAGAAGGAGAGGAGGAGAGGGAGAGGGAGTGCGCACGTTTCAAATACTAACCAACGCGATTAGCGTTCGGGATAATGGCTGACGTTGCACTAGAATAACGGTCAATTCGCGATTTGATAAAGTGTAAATACGCTGGTTATGTGAGGAGCAAATTAATTGGACATTGTTATTAAACGGTGAATATTAATCTAGTTAAATGATGCTCGTTAGTGAAAATATTTATGTAACGTCGTTTGGTTTCGGTCGAAATAATTTAAACAATTTAATTGCAATGTTACGTGTGCAATTATTAAACTCAACAATTTAATTAATATATGGGTGTGGTTTGTCTTGAAATAATACCTAAAAACGTATTTGTATCATGTTATATCAATTTGAATATAATAAACAAAACTGTCGTTAATTATATGCAAGAAATAATCAAAAATTAAACCTTGAAATTAATTTGCTGTTAATAGAAATAAAATAAAAACTGCTGTATCCAATCGACAGGCAAAGGAGGTTTCAGGAAAGTCACTTAACAGCTCTGAGGCACAACTAAAACTAATCCTCTTTGCACAGTAATTAGTGTGCTAATTGCTTTAACTAATGAACATTTCCGAAACAGGAGAGAGAGATAGAAAGAGTGCGTGAAAGAGAGAGAGCGAGAGAGAGAGAGAGAGAGAGAGAGAGAGAGATGCCGGTAAAGTGAAAAAAACTGTAAGATGATCAGTATGAACGCACTTTCAGCATTCTATATTCCTTTTTACAGTAAACTTTTCACGTTCCTTGTTGAAAAGTCTATTATTGTGTAGAAAAATATTGTTATCCTAAATTATTCATCGTAATTTCTTTTTATTTCCTATTATTGACTTAAAAGTAATATTAGAATTTTCATTATTATTGCTACTTTTACTATACAGAATTTTAAATCTCATTTTATACTATTACAAAGAAAACTATTCAAAATGGTTCCAAATTAAATAAACCGATTCAATAAAAAATACATTGAAATGTAACATAATGTAAAGAGAGAAAATAAATGCTGTGCTTACAGTCGAACTTTTTCATGGCTTTTAAAACTAGTAACGAGGTATATAAATTATTGTCAGCTTATTAAATAATGTTTTTGTAGCAACAGCTACATAAATCAGTTCTCAGAAGTCTCCTCAGAAGGAGAACTCGCATCCCCGTTCGAGTGGCCCCGAAAATATGACATCATATAACCAAACAGCCATGTAATATCACCATAGCAAAATTATTCGCCTTCGTGCACGTCAGCACGTCGCTTGTTAACAACTTCTACGCGAACCGCAACCGACAATCGACGGATACGTACACACGCACACGCGTGTCGACACATACGCAACTCGAACTGTAAGTAAAAGTTTCGAAAAGGGGAGGAGGGATGAAGGTGCGAATATGAGAGACAGAGAGACGTCGGCGATCGTCGCTCATCGCTTCCAATTACCGCGCGCACAATGTGCGCTCGCCGCGACGTACGCTAATTAGAAAATATTAATTAATCGCTCTTTCTCTCTCTCACTCTCTCTCTCTCTTCCTCATCCCCACCCCTTACCCCTCTCATCCTCGCCAAAGAGTTTGATCACCTAATTAACCCGCTTTCGAACTTGCTTGCCGCGCCGCAGCTTTCGAGCCTCTCTCTCTCTCTCTCTCTCTCTCTCTCACACACACACATACACATACACACACAAACTCTATCCGCGACGTTTTTATGCGTTGTCTATAAGCGCAGCCGCCGCATTGTCTGCGCGAGGAAATCAAACTCCCCGCGAAATGTTAATCAAATAGACTATATACGCGGCTGGAGTTGCGGTTATCGGTCTCGCACGCGACGCTTGCGCTCGTGTGTGGATGTGTATTTGGCTTTCGTGGAACGCGGAGGAAAGGAAAATGTTCGCCGGGTAAATATTGAATTGTAGAGGGGTGGTGGTAGGTGGGAGAGAGGGAGTGAGAGCTTGTGGCTCATTTTTTTTTCTCTCTCTCTCTCTCTTCCTTTTTAGGTATATATATGCGGGTGCTGCGGTATGTTGCTGCTTGGCTGTGCGATGAGCGTACAGTATTCAGGAGGTTGTCGGCCCGATTGTCCGATGCGTCGCGAGTTGACGCTTTTATGCGAGTTCGCGGCTGTTTTAATTGGGAAAGAAAATTGTCGGCTGTCTGAGAGATTGATGTCTCGTGAATTATTTTTACTACCAACCGCTTGTTATTTCTGTTTCGGTTATTTATTTAATATTTTTCTTTTACGTTCCGACATTTCGCTGTCAGTATAAAAGGAACTTTTTGCCCCTAGGTTTTTGGTTATGTAGTTTTATGTCGCGAATATATGCATTATTTTATTTGCGGTTAAATGGCTATACTGAAGTGAATTCTTCCTATACAATCATCGGGTGGGCAGAAATAATTTAATGGACCTAAGAAACTAATTAGTTGTTATAGAGAAGAATTTAATTGAATTGAATTTTAGATATTTCATTTGAGAAATTTTTAATCAGTTTAAATACTTGCTATTGTTTCTATACCGAGAAAAATAATTAGTAAAAATTATTAGTAATTTTATAAAAATTGTAAAAACAGTCTCGTACAGTTACCAGACTCTAAACAGCGAAAAAAATACTATACTTTAGTAAAGTAACTTTACAGAAAAAGAATACCCGCAACACCGCGGGTGTAAATTTAATTACTTTTCAAAATATACCTAGCAAAAGCTGTACTACTATTATTTAGATGGTATATAAAACTATGAATTTGAAAAATTTACAAAAAAGTCAATTTGAAATTGACGTCTGTCCAAAGTCAGACTGCACTACTTTTATGTGTCTGTCTATTTTTTCTTTTATATGTTATGTTTCTTTTACCTTAAATGGTCTGGCAGATTTTATAGGTTGTAGGTATTGTCCTATCTTATATTTTTAATAATATTCCACGTAGTACAGTAATTCTTGCACAATTGTTATTGAATTTTTATTAAACGTTTTTTTCAAGTATATTATTAATATATATTTCCAGTTTAATTCCATTAAAATATATATCATAATATCTATACATTATCTAGGTCAAAATGTACAGATAGAAACTTGAGGTCGGCCGAATTATTTATTTCACTCTCAAACAAGATTAACTTCAACGAGGCTGCATCGCAGTATCTTGCGCTAAAGTAGCGCAACTTCGGCGAACAGCGCTATAACCAATAAAAGTGGAATTTACGAGAGTCATTTTCACGCAGATAAGAAGACGCACACGAGTGCTGCTACAAAGAGGTGTGAGCGTGAGGGGCGAGGCAGAGGGCGACATTTACTTTCTGCCGACGTATATTGAGAATTGCGAGTGTTGGTACAGTGGACCGAAAAGTGGGTGCGAGAAAAGTTAAAAAAGGAGGAGGAATGAAAGGTGGCCGGGGCGATGCTCGAAACGGCACTTAATTTTCTGCCACGACGTTTGCTGTTTTTCACTGTGTTTCTGAAAAACTGATCATCAGTATTTTGTCGACGTACTTTTTTCTGAACTAATCGGCGAGGAGATGAGTGCGACGGTAATCTGTCTTCACTTTAGAGTGCGCTTGTATATTATTCATTTATCCAGCACTTTCGTAGAAATTCATTATTTAACTATGCTTAAGTGGAAGATGGGACTATTCGATTAATGTAAGTCTGCTCATATATTCGAAAATAGAACGTTGGGAAATTCGGATGTTGTTACCGAATAAGCGTTATTGAGTTTAGGTATATATTTTATTTTAGAAAATGATTCGTGATCGGTCTAGAATGCAGTTATAAATACAATGGTTTCTGAAATTAATATGAAGTATTTTGTAAAATAATTTTATTTTAATTTTGAATGAGAAGGATTTATAATGTATTAATATTATGAAGAAATAAAAGGGAAACAGAGTGGCTCGGATTAGGTTATACTTGTCATATGTGCGAGTTCGAGGAAAAATGCGCATAGGTATCAGTAGTTCATCTAAAAAAGCGTTCTTTGCAAAAAGGAAAAGATCCTAGTACGATCCCTGGCCCAAAATACACATTTATTGTTAATTATTCGTAAGTCATCCGTATTAAAAACGTTTATTCATTTATAAATTGTAAGCATTGCCATTACAAAAGAATATTTTTATTTTGTTCATGAAAAATTCAGATAGCTTATCCCGTACATTGTACCGGAAATAAATACAATATATCTGCAGTGTACTATTGACGCTGGATAAATGTTTACAAAAATTTCAATTGTGAAATTCATTCCATTATTTTAAAATTTTCAATAAATACAATTCAAAAACATTCATTCCGTTCACGAAAATTAATATTCCAGATCAACAGCCTATCTACGATTCAAATTCTTACCAGAATCAGTTCTGAAACTCCAATTGCACGAAAGCGATAAATACAGTCGCGTATCATCAGGGTCATTTTAGCCCTGGGAATTTTCTTCTGCGAAATGACCTTCTTTATTATATTCATAGGCCGAAATGTATGCGTGTATGCGCGCATGAGGTATCGCTTTATCTGCGCGTGCACGCGCGTGGCGTGGAGCTTTTATTGCGCCAGCAAACGACTGTGCGGAGCGCAGCCCGTGGAATCGACTACGTTTTATGCGCGTGTGCGTTCTCTCCCTCTCTCTCTCCTCTCTGTGCAGCCGACTGACGTCGATAAAGCGGTGCTGATCGATTACGTCTTGTGTAGACTTTTTAACTGGTGGTGAAAGGTAGAAGGTATAGGTTTTTGTTGAGAACGAGAATCGTGATAACGTATCCTGCAGGTCTAATTGTACTTGCAAAACTCTTCTACTTTGGTTTTTTATATCAATTATACAGTGTGCCGGTGTGTGTTTACTGTGCACATGATTTAGGTGGGATTCGGGATTAGAAATTGTCTATTCCTGATAAATATATTATTTTCTATAATTGTAAATATGCCATAAGAATAATCCGGAAAAAGAAAAAAAGTCAATGTTACAAATATATTGCAGAGGGCACTAGAGATTTAAGAATTATTTGCAATCATGCATCATAGCAGACTATAACGATCTATATACTAAAAGGTATATAAAGAATTTATCTATTCTTATCATCTGACTCTGAAATACAAGCATTATATTATCACAGTAAATGTAATGAAACTAACTTCACGATTACCTCTGTATAAGACATTTTTATTGACAATTAAAATTTAATGCACACACGTTTAGAAATCTTGTTTATGTATTAAGATATGAACAACATAAATTGTCAATAATTGATACGGCATATAAGATACCTAAATAAATATTACCATTGAAATAACAATTATGATGTATATTATTATTGCACACTATTTGTATTTATTTTATGATTATAAGATTTAATATCAGTACAATAATTCGTCTCGGGTGGGAGCAAGAAGTCCTATCTGGACTCGTCGCGTACGAGCGTCCCATATCGGGCGCTCCGTGCGTGGATATTGAGCCGAGATAGGACGTTCTTGCTCCCACCGGCGAATTGTTCACTATAGAGATATTAAAGAAACGACGACTTTATTCGAAACTTTTTCATCTTAGCAGAAAGTGACCACAAATTAGTATAAATGAACAATTATCAAACCAAAATCCAGTAAATTAACATTTATTACTCATAATGTATTTATTATGATGATTTTATTTGAGTCAATTTAATTCGCCCAATAACAAATGGATTTGAGAACTGTTTCACAAACGACCTAATTTCTCCTTTAGTAGTTGATCGCTCGATACAGCTGACCGTACCATATCAACCTAAATTTCGCCATTACAAGACAACACACGCACAAACCCCACTCTATGAAAACATCTTAAAACGATCGGTCACTACATTATCACCAGTTCCTTCGAGTCCCTGAAACAACCCCAAAATTCCTCTCTTTCTCTGTCCCTCGCCCTTTCCAACCGAACTCAACTCTCGAGAGAGCGAATCTTCGGAGCCGATTACGATCTCGTTGGTTTTGATCGAACACTTGTTCCAACTCCCTCCATCTCTCTCACACACGTCGGCGCAGTTTTGGCCTCTCTCTCTCTCTTCTCTGCCGCTGCTTCTTCGGAAACCTATACCTACCACAGCCTATCTCTCTCTCTCTCCCTTGCTCGCTGCTGCGGCGCGCCGTTTGACTTACGAGACCATGGGGGACGGGAAAGGAGACGAGAGTGGCTCGTTAAAGCGCTCCCCGCGCGTGTATCGGTGAATTATTCCACTCGACTCGTGTGCGCGGCAACGCGTATGTGCCGTTGAGGTACCAAGGGCCCATCGGATGCCGTTTCGATTTTTATCTCTCGCTGCGAGAGCTCGATTTCCTGCCTAACGACTCCTTTTCTACTTCTCTTCGGAAGGGGCGGCTATATGGTATAACGCGAATTCTTTGGCGGTGAAAAACGAGTTCGAGAATGTGTTTTGTTTCGTTAATGGACTTTCTTGCGTATGCATAAAGTGTGGCCATCTTGGGTCGTTCTATATGACATTCCAAATTTAAAAAAGGAACAGATAACTATTTATCTGGAGAGCTAACGTGAATGTAAAACCAGTTTCCAGAAATTACAAATGCTAGAGGCAGATACCATGGTCATTTATTGTCTTTAATTTTTGTTTTAGAATCATATATGAATGTAACGGTTCTTTAAAATTTATAAAGTTTTATGTAATTATAAAAATAACGCCATGTAACTATGAGAATCATCGATAATATTACACTGCCTTAGATTTTCTATGAAAACAAAAAAAGAAAAATACATAAAATTCATATATGGCTCGCAATATACCTGCGCTTCGAGATGTGAAGAACAAGAGTTTCATATTGCAGCGTAAGGGAATATCGTGCAGCAATACGGCGCTTTACATCAAACAAACGCGAAAATCTGATAAATTGAAAATAAATATATAGAGCGAAGTTAAAAATTGAACGTCGGAGCAATAATGCGAAACCTTGACGTATCTCCCGTGTCTTTCTATACCTATACCATACGGCGGAAAAGAGACGCCACCGATGTACGCGTGTACATGTACATCATGTATGTACGTGTGTGTGTTTTGCTTCGAAAGAAAACTCATTCCCCCGATATCTTCTTGCCGATCCCTCCGCGAGTAAACTCGAAGGCAGGAGACAGATACCCCCGCACAGGTATGTGTGCGTCCCTTATCTTCTTACGCTCGCATTTAATTTTCTTGAAAGGCTCTTACATGTTTGACCTTATACGTGCGTATATGAAACGACGCGTGCCCGTATATACTCATCATTGATAAACTCTCCCCCTAGCTGCGGCTGGTCTTATTTGCGGAATTTACGACGATCCAGTGACATATATGGATTCACCTTCTCCACGTATATATGCTTATTGACGTTTATATACGAATGCTTTTTCGAATGAAAAGTCGGATGCATTTTGTACGATGGTTATTGGGAGTGAAAATGTTATTAGATGGATGCTGTTATATTTATTTACCGCGTTACGAAAAATATATTTTAAACTAACGGAAAAAATATTTAACTCTGGAATCGTTATTATAATTATTTTTAAATTGCACTTCAATTTCCTGAATTTATTGGTAATGGGAAATACGGGTAGAAAGCCAGAAAATATATGTATTTAAAATTTACAAATGGAATAATAAATTGTTAGTAAATGTACTTGTATCTCGAACGTTATTCATAGTGGCTGATGGACGCTGATATTTGATAGCTCGAGTGTAAATTGTCTGGTTGAAAATGAATTTTATATTTCATACGTAAAATGTTATAAATTGAACCACATAACACAATGTGCTACGTCTATAAAAAAAGAATTATATTTTCTCATTTTTCAAGTAACATTACCAGATAATATTATTCGAAATCCGGTACAGTATAAGAAATCGAACTAAAAAATTATTAAGAATATTCTATCGCATCCGTCTCGAAAAAGCAAAAACCCAATCAAACACTATATATCTCCCGGCGCAAAGCTCGTCTCCCGTAAACACGTTTTTGCCTCCTCGCGCCTTTCTCATTTTCTCATTCAGCCTTCTCATTTTCTCTTTTCTACGCACACACACACTCACCTGCGCACACCCAGGCACACACGTATACACTCGTCTCCCGCTACACAGCTCGTCGGGGCTAAATCTTCCGTACAGACTTTTTTATTATCACAATTTTTTCGCACGAGTGCGTTTCCCTCTCCCGCTTCCTCTCCTAATACGTCAGCACACCCGCCCCTCGCAAACTTTGCAACCTGTACAAAACAACAAGGTACGCGCGTGTGCGTTTAATCCAACTGAGCGAGCGCATGGCATATCGAATGTGTGTACGTAGAAAAAGAGAGAGGGAAAGAGGGAGAAGCGTGAGCTTTAAACCCGAAACGGGTAAGAGGGAGAGAAAGGGCCGCTTGCGCCGCTTTGTAGCTCACCAAATGAGCACTGAAAGCTGGCAAACTCTTGAGCATATAATCCTGGCTTTTGCGATTCCTATGCCGCCGCCGACGCCGCGCGCTGTTTCGACGCGCACCGCCTGCGCGCGCGAATTTATATGATACGCGCTCTCACTCTCTCTCCCTCGAGTTTTATAGAAATATCCCTCCCACTCACTCTCTTTCTCTTTTCTCTGCTTTCCCCTGCCTGTCGTTCTTCGCGCATTTACCTTTTCTAGGTGTGCTCGGTGTTTACTGTGCAGCTTCATCTAAAATCGTTACTCCCTCAGCTTTCCTCCTTTCTCTCTCTCTCTCTCTCGCTCGCACGGCCTTTCTCTCCTATTTCGTTTTCTCTTTTTAGGGCGCATCTTATTTACAGTTTCGGCCGAGCGACAATGTGTAGCCGAATGAAATTTTCGCCCGCGAGGTGTTTTTCTCAAAAGAAATGCCATTCATCCGAAACCTATATACTTTTGTTACATTAGAAAAGTCAGTTTTGTAGATTTGAAAATAAGCATTAAAATCAATAGTTTATACATTCTGTCTTTTTAACACTCTCTTTGTCTCGCTCTCGCACTTACTCTCACATACAGATGGCTCTTCGCTTCATTAAAAAAGTAATTTTCAAGTAACTGGCGTTCGGTGCAGACAGAATCCCACACCTTCTATGAAAGCATAACAAAGAAAAATCGAAAAACGAAAATGTGAAAGAGGAGACAGGGGGAGAGAAACTCGTCACTCGTCGAAATGCCGGAAAGGACAACTCCCCCCCTTTTCTCTCTTTCGCCCCTGTGCAACACAGCGTGGTAACGAGCAACGGCGCCATCGCGGTGGAAAGAGGGAGTATGAGAGAAGAAGGGTGGATGGACATCGGCAGTTTACAATTTTATAGGGGTGCGCGTGGAAACGGTCATCAGTGCCAATAGAAGTGGAGAGACACAGAGGGATAGAGAAAGTGTGGCGAGGCAAACACGACGACCTGGACCTGATGCGCGTGTCAATGTGAGAAAGAGCGGGAGGAGAGGAGAAAGATAGGTAAACAAATAGTGGAACTGCGACAAACACGAGGATGGGCAAACATAGACGTGCGGATGTGAGCGAAAGAGACGGGGCGATATGTGAGAGGACGACGAGCGGTGGCGACGGCCGTTGACGATGTACAAAGAATCGGGGAGAAGTAAGTTTCAACTGTTGCTTGAGCATCGCTGTTTGAGGAAAGTACATTTATGTACTGGTGGGATTTCGACGTGCTGGTGCTTTTTTATAAAGGCAATTCCGAAGTTGGCAACTAATTTTTTAGTTATATTCATTAATTTGCAAAGGAAAAATTAGATTTCTTGCATTTAACGAATTTTGAATTTATGTTTTATGGTTATACTTATCGAGGTACCTATAGTAATGTGAAGATTGCACGGAAAAAAATTTATAATTAATTGAGTGTTTTACGTGAGCAAAACCAATGATTTGGAGAAAAGCTGAAATGGCATTATCAAATAAATAACAACTTTAGTTACTTTAGTCTTACTGCGTTAATTTAAAAACTTAAAATAAAAGTTCATGCAATAATAGGAGAATCTGTGAATAGACATATCCCCTGAAAATAGTCCTTTCAAAATGGAAAAACTCCTTTAGGATGAAGCAGACGAAATGCCAATAGATGGGCGACCTTTTAATTAATGATACAACTTACTGTAAACAGATTGACGTAATAAAAAAAGTTTTTTCACTTAGTTTTACATAGTTCTTGAAGATTGAGTGAAGTTTAGCTTAAAAATTTCTTTTCTTAATGATAAAACTAAATGATTCGTTCATCTACTGGTAGATGGTCATCTATTGAGCAAGTCATCCTACTGAAAACATAGAACTTCCATTTGTTTTGAAACTGATGTTTTAATTTATCAAAAAATATAATGCCAAGAAATGAAGTTGAAGTTTTCATATATATATATATGTTCTAAAAATCTCAGTTTTTGACAATTTAATGTAAAAATCATATTTCTTCATGCCAAATTTATGGATAATTGTTCGAAAAATCTTGTCGTCCATGTCATAAATTGTACCTGATAGTTGTTGGTATAAGCACAACATGGTCATATTATAAATATTTTATCAATCCATTGTGGGTACAATATCGATCCATTATTAGACACGTTGTGGACAAGTTTTAGATATACCTTGGACATTTTACTGTTATTATACAAACTTGTTGTTCAAAAATGTTAGCAGTTGAATGATATGTTTAATACGAACGAGAGTTCACGAGCGTGGAATGTTTCGCTAATAATCATTAACACAAAACACTTTTATTTTTAGCCTATTGTATATATTAACCATCAATGATTCATTATTTGTATAATACGTGCGAACGCATATTTCTTAACAATAAATATAACTATTCTTTTTGTACAAACAACTTTTTTCCCTGTGCAATATTTTATGATATACTTTTTTAATAGTAATAAATAAAATGGGATAAGGTATCACAATATATTTTACAGATAATTCGAAAATAACATTTATCGTAAAATAGCGTCGATGTATCAAAGTTTAGCTGACCTCATAGCCACTTATTCTTAAATAAAATCAATAGAGTATATTTTTGTTTGAACTGAAGGAGCGAGTTGTGTACTATCTGCTTTAGCTAAAAATAAAAGATGGTGAAGGAAAGGAGTGGCCAAAGAAGTCTGAGCACTGTAATTCCATATATAGGATAGAAAACATAAGCTTATTTCTTAAAAATACTTCACTGACCAACCTTTAGATAATGAATGTAAACATTTTTTTACATTTTGAAGTCACAGCATGTATGTACAGATAAAAATCACTAGATCTGTATCAATTTTAATCAAGAGGATCAATGAAGATGATTCATAGAATGATTTTCAATAATTATTTGGAAAGTAATTTCTATTGAAAAGTTTTATACGCTAACCACGAGTGGTCAAGTCTGATTACCTATCATTCCCCCGAAACAAGTCTTCCCTATAACTGAAAGCAAGAAATTGTGCTGATAGAATTTTAATTTACAAAGTGAAAGAGGTCAACGAGATAAAACTGATGCTATTTAAGTTCCACTTTTGTTGAAAATAACCCTTTAAAAAAGAAAAAAATTATTTTTCAGACAAGACAACAACAGCGTAAAATTAAATGGCTGAAATTTCAAAATTAAAACTGAAAATAAAACATGTTTCTTGAGGAGTAAATCGAATGTTGAAATGAGATTAATCGACCTCCAAATCGACCAAGAAGAATATCACGCTTTTGTATTTAAATTAAAATTTTTCCTAAAAATCAAACCTGCATACACCTTAATAATACAATTTCCAGTCTTTTAATCATTACTATACTTTGTAACTTCTCCAAAGAGTATTCTACAAAGTCAATCTAGAATATCCAGCGTAGTGTGTCAAAGTCATTACGGCAATCTCACACTGGAACGGCAGTGATCTTCTTGAGCCGTACCTTCCCATCAAGGTATTCCCTTTAACAGGAAGGAGAATACCCTGGTTCACGCACCAATATCGAAAGGCGGAAAATCCTTAACCGCTCGCAAGCAGTGCCAGTTGTAAATGTAAGGATGACGACGACGACGGCTATGGCTTCCCACGAATTTCCGTAAGCGTCTCGCACTTAAGTATACGTGCAGTCGCATGCACGCGTACCCCGCACACGTAACTACACATGCATACACATATATATACGTACACGTGCACGTCGTCAGGGTAACAGAGGGAGAGAGAGAGCGAAGGGAAGAAGGCAGCGGAGGAAAAGAGGACTTCGGCGCCGCTCGCCTCAAATATTTCTTTGGGCTAATGCAAGAGCCGTGTTCCGGTGGGGCTGGCCGCCGCGGGCGCTTCGGTAATACACGCGACCCTTTCCTCCCCCCCGTAGACTTGGTTCCTTTTTTCTTTCTTTTATCTCTTCCTCTCTCTCTATCTCTCTTTCTCTCTGTCTCGCTCTTGCGGTGTTCTTTCCCCGCTTCATACACCCCTTTTTCGCGTTTCTCTGTTTACAGGCTACTCCCTCTCTCTGTCTCTCCCTTGTTTCGCCTCTCGTATATAGCTCGAGGTGCACGCGCGGTTGCAGGGCTTTTTTGTTGCGCCATCGCTGTCTGAATTCTCTTTCTGTGAGTATACACACGAGAAAAGGGGAAGGGACGAAAGATGTCGGGGGAGGGCGAAGGAGTATAGGCGAGGATTAACCGGACGATGGGAAATTCTCCTGGTGAGGTCCACTTGTTACTTCTCGCGTGGACGCGAGTTTCTTGCGATTTTATCGAATAGCTGGCGAAGAACGCCGCGGGCAGTTATTCCCTGGATAAGTGTAATTCCTTGTTTATGGTGTATTTCTGTACATTAATGAATCTTTGCTTGTACAGCGTGTAAATCGTATAAGTATAGAAAGAAAATGTTATCAGTGACTGACGTTTGATGGTCTTTTAAATCGTAACTAGGCCTTTTTAATCCTCGCTTTCGTTTTCAATTTTTTGCCAATTTTTAATGGGAATTTAATCAACTATATAAAAAAAATATTTTACTCGGCATACTTATTCAAATTTAATCAACTTAATTTATAAATAATACATAATGGATTGAACATCTCATATCAGAACCGAAATATGATATAATTAAAAACATTTGAAATACAAATTGATTTCAGTAATTATGTTTGTTATTTCGTTTTAATTACCATTACAAGAATTATAAGGATTTACATTGTACTTTATAAAACATTTACATTTATATTTCAGAATAATATAATGCGCATTACTTTTCGTAGAAAACTCTATAAAAAAATTTCTATTTCGCAAACTCCATCAACTATGTTTCATCGTGATCAGATGTATTTCTTTTCGGGAAAAAAACCTTCATCCTAGGCCATCTTTATTCTCTTCTCGTCATCCTCGGGCTATCGAGAGAGGAAAAAATCTTCTTTCTCTCGGCGCTTAAACATCGTGATTTCATTGCACGCCAGCGGCGCCCTTCCCTTCATTCTAAAAATCAAAGGATTCAGCGAGTCTGCAACCCTTTTTACCCTCTTATTTATCTTTTGTTTCTGTCTTGTGGACGCTAATAACTCTATCAAAGATATACGCGTCACTGCTTGATCCGCATAAACGTCAAAGTCTTTGTATGCTCGACTGTCAGATTTTTTCAGTGTTTATCTTATGTACGAAGGGCTTTTCAGAGTTTACGTACAAAAAAGAGTAATAATTATGGGAGACTAGGACAATTATCGTCTTCTGAGGCAAAACCGAATTTCTCAGTATTACTATTGGAGCCATCTACATAATAGCTGTGCTTCTCTATTAAGTACCATTCTACATACGATCGGCATGTCAACGATAGACTCGTGTAGGTTTTACCTCAGTCTCCTCTATCTTTCAAATCAGTGGTAATTTTAAGTGTTAAGTTTTTGGTTTTAGAACAATATTGATGAAAGTCCGGAGAAGTGTAGAAGTAAAAAAAAAATGTCGCACATTAATAAATATTTTGTATTATTATTTTATTGAAACTTCTTATGCCAGACCCATACATTAACGAATATAAAATAATGTCTAGCGAAATGGAAATGAGTGATGAGTTTAAGGCAAGCAGACTTAAAATCAATTTCATTTCATATTGCATACAAACCCGTACATATAAACGCAATTAACTGGCAAATCAATCAAACGCTTTTTGTTTTACAATATTCGCTTGATAATATAAAGTTTATTAAACTTAATTATCAATTTATAAAAAAAAAACAGGATCACAAAGGAATACAAAATCAAACAGGCTAAGATTTATAATTAAAAAGTAACTACTATTAACAGAAATTGATTATAAATTTGCAATAAATGAATTTACTTAATGGCGATTCTTCTTATTATTTAAAATAGTCTTCATTTATTCAAAATATTAAAAAGAGTTAATTAAACCAGATGATCACTTTATAAAAATCCATTCTATCTATCGCTGTCGATACATAACAAAACTCCAAAAAATATAATGCTATTTCCAAAGTTTTATAATAAATTACAATTTTTTTGTTTTACCATGTAATGAAACAGGCCAATATTTACAATTAAAGAAATTTACATATCAGCATGAATTACTCCGCAAAAGGCAACAAATTATTCTTTATCTTCGAGAAAGCCAAAAACAACAGTGGCATTAAAATGTAAAAAGAGAGAGAGAAATCATAACAATGCTCCGTGCATTCAGTGCGTCCCTGTTACATCCGACCATTCGCTTCCAAAGATAAATTCGAAAGAACACAGTGGCGGCGCGTCATTGCGGTTTAGCATACCGCGCATTCGCACACGTACGTATCTACATACTCACTTCAAAAACCTCATCAGCGACGCGGCAGCTGGCTAAACAAGCCGGCGCTGTCCGGCGATTATACGTTTCATATGCTCGACCACTGGATTCATTGAGACCAACTATATCTCTCTTTTCCTCGGTGAATCCCACACAATTAATGCCGTATTTGAAGATGTTTTTACTGACCAAGAACTCGCTGACATTATGAAGCAGCGCTAGTGTGTACGCAAGTCGGGATGAATTATTAAGCACGCTAAATCAATCCAGCACGAAGCGACGCGAAGGCCATTACAGATTTACAAGGGGTTTTTGTGCGATCTCGGGATTGTGCACTGGTCGAGCAAACATTTGCTAAACTCTTGACATTGTTTCATTCGATCAAATAATCGGGAATTAACGAATTATATGATCGGTATTTTGTGCACGAGTATTTTAATTTAAATTTTTTTTACAAGTAGTAAGCGCATTATTTTATACTTAATTGAATTTATTGAATTCCACGTTAAAATTACAATTACATCAAATTAATGTTCCATTATGATAATTCACGTAATATCAGCGTTCGCGATTCTTATTCATCATATTTAGCGGAAATTAACTAAATACTGATCAAGTTAAAACAGTGATATTTACGGCAAATTCAACGCTCGACGATTTCTGGAAGTTAAACAGAACTTTCAAAAATATTATGAATGATGTTCTATATACTTCTCCAGCTAGTTCCAACTTCCTGCACGCTTCGTTTAGTAAATAAACACTCCTGTTTATCTAAGGCGAAATATCTCCTTCGTTTACTGCTTTGGCGCTTCGCGGAGTGTAGATAAAAAGTTAAGTTTGCTTTCTTTGGCGAGCGCGCAGTTGAGATTTTTATTTGATCTTTTTATCCATCATTACACGCACCCGTGCAACGAATCATGCGAATGTATGTATGGTTTTTGAAATAGTTGTCAGCAAGTAGGAGATACGTATATGCCATTGAATTTTTAAAAATAGAGCGGAACTAAAAATAAAGGAAATATTGGGATGTACTTTCCAAATTCAAATAAGTGAAAATAAGTGAATATCCACTTATTGAACGTGCATATATCACTGATTTTCACTTATTTATATTTAGAGAGTAGAGGGAACTAGAGAAGTTTAGAGTTGAAATGTGAGAGAAGGGTTCAATAATGCAATACGTAGAAAAATTGAGATTTCCTCTGACAGTGATATAAATATGGAAAACTAATCTTTGAAATATTTCTCCTCGGCTCATGGACCAGTTTTTGTTTAAATTTAACTGACATTCTATCGGACACTCGTTGACATCCTAAATGTGGTTGACGGAATTAGGTTTCAATTTGAAAAACGTTATCTAGTAAAGGTTTTAAATAGCCAAGTCTATTTAACCTGACCAGTGATATTCCGAAATCGATGGTAAATTAATGATTGAAAAAAGAATAGAGTAAAATGAATTCAGTTTCTAATTAAATATTCCTTGACATGATTAACAGTTCGAATTCGAGGAATTAAGACCTTTGACACGGATAACGAGCTCAACGCCAAAATAAGTTTTAAATTCAAGGAAGTGCCTTACATATTCCCACGAAAGCATAACAGAGGCCAGAGCCCCTTTGCGTCCCCTTTTTCGCACTCACTTCTTTTCGCTCTACATCACCGCGGTTTCTTTACGCGCGCGAGCGTGTATTCGTTTCACGCGAAGGCAAAGATAAGTATACGAGGTTTATTCACGTACAACTGTGGGACGCCTGCGATGTGACACCCGCCGTCTTTATGCCGCTTAAGTTCTCAAGACTTCGTAATAATCGTCCTGCTTTCTTTTTCGCCTTGAATATTTTGATAAGCTGCTCACAACGCGTGAGGGAAAACGTGTACTTACTCTGCGCGACGCACGCGCTTGGTTAGAGTCTTAGGTGCAGCTTTTTAATTTGTTGTTTCTGATGTCACGCACCGTCTTATTAAATAGTAGTTTGGTTTTATTTAACTCTTGTCCCGAAAACTTTAAGAATTGGGAATAACATATGTATTTTTGTATGTAATTTATTTAGATTATTAATTCATTATTTACACCATGATCTTATATTTCCATGCCTTTTATCATTATAATTTTTAATCTTAACCCCGTGAATGCTAAATATGGAAAAATCCGCGCACTTTGTAGTATTTTGTAACATTTTATAATATTTTATAACCATATTCGTGATCACCTACTCAAAAAATCCCAGAAAAGGGATTATGTTATCACTCAAGGGGTTAAATTATGTTTTCTATCACTACTATACGTATTATACATACTGAAAAATATATACTTAGGTGTTACTACTATACTATTTACGTATAGATGAACATATAGTTATAATTTCTATGTTTTGGTAGAGTATTTTATATTTATATAGTTTTTTGAATTAACATTGTGGTCATATAATTGTTATTTATAGGGTAAGAGCTGCAATGCTTGTGCCCCTCCAGCAAACGATATGTGACAATTACTATAATTTTTATATTAATTGTTTGACAAAGCAATTGTCATTTTATGTTGTTTGATAAATGAAAAAAAAACAAATAAATATTTGATTAATTATAGTTGAAATCATCAAATTGGAAATGAAACTTACCGAGTATTTGACTGAGGATGGTTCGGCCATCTTCTCCCAGGCAGGCACTCCGGGCATCGAAGGGATTTGTAAATTGGACGAATGCGTAACCTTTATGCATCGAGATCCCTGGAACAGCGTAAAACCGTGAATTAATTATCTTCTCAATTAGCCAGGTTTTTTGCTTCCAAAAAATTTTTCTGACTCGAAAAAAAAATACGGTTACCCACGCGTGTAACGGGGAGCCATTCGATTGGATAAATTGCTAATTTAAAAAGATAATTACTTTGGCTGTACTTTCATTTCGCGACTGACAGAGAAATTGAAATGTTAACGTTTAAATTCAATTAACGGGAAAAAGAGAATTTATTAACTTCATATTTAACCATCTGAACAAAAATTCATTCCAGCTTATTTAATTTTTCAATTTACTTTACACCAACAGACTGATAGTTCGACGAAATAACATATAATTGTCGATTAAGTAAGATAATATAAATATTTAATTCAAACTCTCTATAGTATTAAGAATCAAATAATTTTCTAGTTATAGTTTCTTCATAAATCCAAAAATAGTAATTTAATAAAATCTCGAAACTGTGAATATAAGTAATGATCTTTATTCTTTAACACATTGCGGATTATAAATCGCTTTTATAATAAATTTCTTGCGAAATTCCTATCACATCTGTACTTTGATAACGACGTCACTTGTCCGCGGCATAACTCGAAACTGGACAGAGCTATCAAGTTTATCTTTGGCAGATATCTAAACTTCATTTTGAAGTGCAAGTTCAATTATATAGTTGATTGTATAATATTAAGTCGGTTAATATTAATATTGTATAATATTAAGTCGATATTACATCGGTCGAATGTAAGCGCACTTTCTTAAAGGACTTGAAATTACCTATCAATCCATATTTTTGTCAACCCGATCGGGTAATATTAAGTCGGTTAAAAAAAAATAAAGAAAAATATGGAAAAATCGAAAAAAAATTTGTTCGTCACCGGGTTTGGATATCATTTGGATGTAAGCGGAATTTCTTAAGGTACTTGAAATTATCTATCAATCCATATTTTTGTCGGCCCGATCGAGTAATATTATGTCGGATATGCACAAGGAATGAAATTTTCCATTAAAATATACATTTATAAAAATTATTTGATGTAATGTACCGATTCTCGTTGAGAAAGCATTCTGCTAAAGCAGTTAGCAACGGTTTTAATTTTATGCACATATCTAATGACTCTACCGAATTGTAATAAATGAATAAATAATGTAAAATCTTTAGCTTCAATTTCATTACCATACGTTTCGTAGGGTGATTGTAATAAATATCAATAAAATATTAAGTCACTGTCAAAACTTAAAATGAAAAGATTGTTGAGTAATCTCGAAGAAGAACAATTATTGTCGAATTGCAGTGACGAAACAATGAGTTCAAGAGGAAAAGAGCTTCGGCGAAATACGCCCATTCCCGCCAAATCCTCCGTCAGAGTGAAAAAGCAACTACGTGGCGCAGCAATTGAAACCTCGGCACATTTCCACCGGCTAATTTCACCCTCACGCCTGTGTAGTATCGCTCGAAAGCTCAGAGCATCAAAAAGCCCATCCGACCAAGCCAGTACACATGCGCGTTGCGCCTTATTGTCTCTCCAGCCGTCCACTTTATTGGAAGGAAAGACGCGGAAAAGTAAGCTGTTTATCGGCGAGAGACAGACGCCGCGGGATTCAAAGGCTTCCTCTCTCTTTCCCCTGGCCATTTGTGCGAATACACCCTTCGTCGCGAGATATACACGCGAAGGGTAGAGAGGGGAAAGGGTGGGAAGGGATGGGCACCTTTGACGAAATGGGTTTTGCACCGGGGGGTTCAACGAGCTGGACCGAATGGAAGACCCACAGCAAAGTTTATTTATAGTGCTCGCGGCCTATTTATAGGTGATAGATGCGGCTTTAAATACTGGCGAATCGATAAGTACTTCCTGCCGTGGCTCGTTTGAAGTTCGTTTGCACCTCGGTGGGTTCTCTTGGGAAAACTGGCTGAAAAGCGAGGTAAGAAAGTGCGATTCTAAATCATGCTTTATACATATAACTGCGAATTGTACTTCTGAACTTTCAAAGCGGAAAATCTTGTAGAAATTTAGACACTAGAAATTTCCAAAAATATGAAAGATGAAAAAAAGAATATTAGGGTTTGATTTACCATGAGGCGTTTCTTTGAATTTTAATAAATTATTTACGATTGAGTTTATTTTTTAATGATTTGATTTTGTAATTAGAACACGATGTACTATATATGCTCCTATTGTAGATATTGAAAAAAAAGTCTAAATACTCTATCTGCTTATTCTCCACTAGATCCTAAAAAGCAAGTGCATAAGTAAGCGCAGAAAAATTCATGCTTTATTTGTAGACGAAGCACAGACCCACCATTTGGCAAAATTCACTATGAAAAATTGTAAATTTTATTGGATTTTCAAAAGCTTTTATACAAACTTGTAAATTTCACTACATTTTCAGTAAATTGTTTAATTTAAATGGTAAATTTTACAGAATAATGAGCGGGTCTTTCTCGTAAGAAAAGAGCTATTTGTTTTCAACTAGCAATACTCAATAAATCAGAGTCAATGAAAAATCAATTGTTTTACTCCTGAAGTTTTGAATAGAATGTTAGTGTTATTTTACGCTGCGCTAAATCACTTACTAATTTAATAGTAGAATTAGTTTCTACGAAGAAGAAAACAGGAAAACAATTATTGTCCGATAATCATAAGGCTTACTTCTTCACGTCATTACCGGTACTGGATTATAAAGTCGTGTGGAATTTCTTTCAAAATATTTTTGTCATTGCTAAAACTATACCGATAAAAGGTAGAATCAGGAAAAGTATATAATAAGTATAATATTTTGAGAAAGAGAGGACATATCGAAATTTAATACCAAATTCATATAATGTTTAGGTGACAATTGGTCGACTTCGTTCACGAACCTCAGAAGACTTGATATTAATTATAAAAATAAAGATAAATGGTGAGGCATGATTATTTTGTGATATATCGGCGATGATCTATCTACGGTATTTTCAAGGCAATATTGCATTTGAGTTGTCATGGAAATGAAACACGTGAAACCATTTGTATCAGGCAAAGGGGTAGATAGTAATTCTCATGAGAGAATGCTATTACTTGCACTTGTATGTCGAGGCTTCATTCAAAGCAAAGACATGTACTGATGATATGTATGCGTTGCCTTAGGCATGATTTTGAACTAATATCAGAATAAAGGAATCAACATAAATTTACTGCACTAAAATCATCTTACTATAATCAATCGATCCTAAAAACAAGATTCTTCAATTCAGTTTCAGCAGATGAAAAATTTTAAATAACAAGTTTTTTACGATGCCAAACCTTAAGTATCGTAAAGTTGAAGCTTTTTTTAAACAGAGTAGCTAATATACTAATGATGCTTCTTAATTGTTAAAATAAATTTTAATATAATTTACTTATATGTACATTTCCATTAACGAAATTAATGTCTTGAAATGGATTTCGAAATCAATTGTAATTTGACCAAAAGTGCACATTCTGCTGATATTACATTTTAATTCGTTACTATACAGTGTCCGAAACTCCAGGGACTGCTATTTATAACAGTCTTCCTATCGAACGAAGTGAAATTCTATTTCAGTCAAATCTGCTAATTTATCCAATATGCTGATTATTCAATAGCTTTTCGATATCTCAGATTAGAACGAAAATCCCAATAGCACTTTACATTGATAATGTTAGTAATTACCTGCGAGCCGGCCATATCGTTGAAACATGCGCTCGACGTCGGTTTTGCTGCATTGAAAAGTATTGAGATTCCCGACGAAAACACGCGAATTGACGGCCTGTGGATCTTGGGAATTTGTTTGGTTTCCCACTTTGCTCATCTTCATCGCCTGAAACAGAAAATAATTTGACATTGATTATCTGTATATTAAAGTGCTAATTGTTTATAATTTGATGCTCATAATAGAAATTCCATAATAGAATCAATGCAACTTCAGGTGCGTCAACCACGTTTTTAAACGCTTGAGAAAAGCTTTCAAAATGTCCAAATGAGAAAAGGAAGCTCCTATAACATTAGTGTAATCAAATGGGAGGTCTTTATACTGTGCAACTCACTGTGCATCAACTAATGCAGGAGATTTTTAATTTCCAGACAAAGAGATATGAGGATGAAATTGTAACAGTACATGTCATTTCAAAAAAATAATTTAATTTTATCTTTAAATGTTTTTTTGTATATATTAAGTTTATTATATATTAAATAAGGAACCAGTACTGGGACAGTTTTTATCATACTTTTTTTATAATCTTTTCTACTACCAAAACTAGGTCATAGAAGCGATCATAAATTAATTTCGAGGAAGCTACGTCTAAATAAATTAGTAGCGGTTTTTTTCGCAACTAAACTTTACCCTTTTTTGTAATTTTAATAAATTACTTTTTGTTTCACTTGTTATTTTAATAAATGGTAATGTAGAATGTAAAGTGCAATATTTCACAATATATTGCAAAATATGTCGTGGTAACGATATCAAACGTTATTGTTACTTTATGTATGAGCTTGTCGATAAAAATGAATGAACTCTTTCTTTTTATGTCATTTCTTTTCCAATAAGAGAGTTATAGATACTTGTTACAGAAAATGGAATGTTGTATAAAACATCATGTCGAAATATGGATAATATGTTTCTTTCTTTCATTAAAATTTCATGTCAATATTGAATAACTATAAAACATTTGATAATTTATTCACACGAATGTTTAGTTTTTCTTTTCAAGTAAAAAGATATCCTGTACAAGAATTAAACTCTAATTTATTATTGATAATTTTTTGCGTTAAACTACAAAAATTAACGGCTTTCAAAAATATCTCTGACATGGTCTAACATGTTTTTAAATTAAAGAAAGCATTACCAATATATCATCTTAATTCAAATCTATTCTCTATTATTGCAGCTGTCACTTAAATTATTATTATAGTAGTTGATATATTAAAATTCGAATTGAAACACACTTTTCGATTCTAAATTTTCTGAAGCACATTACCAACACATTTTGTAGAAAGCGAAACACAAACAACGCGATTAGTGAATAAATAAGTAGATCAGAAATTTTTCGACTATTATACTTTGCACGCACACTATTAATCTAAATCGTTATTTTCAAAATTAAAAACATCTACCGACCTATATTTGATACAAAATAATACCCGCGAATATACACTGCGTGCACCCTATACAAAACATTATCGCTTAATTACAATGGGCAATCGTGTAATTCGGTTAATTCCCTATACCATGTGCCGCGCGCGCAATCGACAAGATCAGCCCGCGAAAAACAATGAAAAGATTATCTACTAACGTCGCGCGGGTGCTGCTGCCGCTGCTGTTTATTACGCGGCAAGGGCGCGCGAGCGGGTGGTAACCCGTCGGGATTTGGCGGCGCGACAAAGCGAATAGCGTATCGCTTGACAGGCCAGCGAAATCTCATAATTAAAGCGCGCGGCGTATACCCTAACCCCATTCCCTCCGCGCGCGAGCGCATATTGCGACTCGCAGCGGGAAAAACGCTAATCCACGCGCACGCGCGTACACCCCTACCCGTCCATTATGATTTAATTAATTACCCTGGCAGGGCGCGTGGCGGTGGTGGCGAGGCCAGTTATACGGATCCGATTTATAACGGATTTTCGTATGTGTGCGCGCATGAAGCGGTAGAGATCGGCCGTAATATTGATTAATTTGCCGCTGCGCCGTTACGTTGGCTGCATGTGTGTCGAACTTTCGCAACATCGTGTGTGCCCTGCGCGTGTAAGTTTGATAGGATATGGCTGTTTTCTGGGACCTTTTGCGTTTGATTTTTTGCTCTCGATAGCGAGCGAGGTAACTGGTTCTCGAAAATTCGTTGCGTCGGTTTAAATTGGCAAAAATTTATTATGTGCATTCGCCGTAAACTGTGTGGCAAGAAATACGATATTTTAATTTTTTGTAACGTAAATGCTTTTTCTATTTGTTATTTGCATGTAATTCAAAGAAGATGAAATTAATATTTACAATTTTTAACGAGTTTTTATATATATTAAATCTAATATATGAAAAATGAAGGAATTGAATACCTCAATTAGGTTTTTCATCTCAATCAAAACTTTTTTGATGTAGCGCTAAAAACACTTCAGTAATCAAGAAGTTGATGTTGTAATATTGTGTAAAGCATACTTTTATTGAGCTATTTAACTTTATAAGCTATGCTTGCTACTATCATTTTACGCGAATAAATGTAGGCGTATTATTGTGAATTATAAAGAAATTTCGTGCTAACGACTGTTATCACTATATAACTCTTTATATAAGCATTAGGAAATTTATATAATTACAGCGCGTGTATCGGTGTACTAGATCATTAATAGACCTACAGTTATTTCTTTTGACTCCTTCGTTTATTCACTAATGTACTTATAATTTTTGTTTAAATACTTATTCCTTTGTGGAAATTTTTTCCAATTTATAAGAAATTATAAAAAGTAATGTCAACTGTTCAAAGTAAGTTATAAATAACAACTTCCTCGCTAAAAAATATAGTATGTCAGGCTTTAAAGCTAACATTTCGTCCTCTTTAATGCACGTATAGCTTCAGCAGTTGAATGCTTGGCTATTCGAGTTTATTTTTAAGTAACTTCTGAAAGTCTATCGGCAAATCAGGCGGTTATAGGGCGCATAGTTGCTCAATACACCGCATCAGCAGTAACTTTCGCCCGCGTTGATGGCCCACATCGACAAGCTCGCAGCCGTAATCTTCATCGCCCGCCAGCGCATCTAGCTCAAGCTACATCTTCATCTCCTCCCAACGGAGCATAAAATAAAACTCGCGCGCATCACGCGCAAGCGCGATATATTCGGCTGCAACCCTCTCGCTTTACAGAGCGATCGCAAGGCTCTTATGGCGTTCACTCGCGCTCGCTTACTCACGCGCGACGCTCCATATAAGCAAATGAATGAATATTCATTCTCCGACACGTATGAAAATGTCGCGCCGTCGTCGTCGTCGTCGGCGACGAATTATACGTACGTATATATATATACCCGTACGCACACGCGCGCGCGTATATCACCCATGCATTATTCACGTCGATATAAACCGAGCGCGCGCGCGAGGGCCAAGAGAGAATACCGGCTTTATATGTATAATATATATATCGCAGTTGCGCGCACGAGCGCATACACGCGCGTGCGTGCATATATATATATGCGCACGCACACGCGTATATAGGCCAGGCTCCAAAGCTTATATTGCATAATAACACGTATCGCGCGAGCGCGAAAATTTATGGGGAGAACGCATTTTGCACGGTAATTCGAACTTTGCCACCCTCGTCGATCATATAAATATTATTCGACGCGGCGTGTGCAGCGTGACTGCTCGCGCGCGCTCTTTTCGCCTCTCTGCGATTATATATTTCCACAGAGAGAAAGAGAGATAGATATAGAGAGGGTTTATTCATGAAGTTCGAGCGTTCGGATGGACTCTTTTCAATTAACAAATGTGGAGCGCGAAGATAATCTAGGATCTAGATAATTAATATTCATAATTGCCGAGAGGGGAGAGGGGGTGAAGAGGGCGCGAAGTGCAGCGCCCGATAAATTCATCCCGATTATGACGCGCGGCGAACTACCCGAGTGTGTGTATATGTATATTAGGTGTGTGTGTGTGTGCAGTCGCAAAATTATTATTATATGAAGCGACGCTCTTTGTGCGCTCGGCGCGCCATATGTGTTTCACGAGGATGGAAGGGTGTGATTGACACTTTGGAGAGGAAAAATTTTATTATAATTATGTTACTGAAGATGAACACTTTTTTTTCTGTCAAAGTTGATTATGACAGCGTAACATTTAGTTTATGAGTAATTTTATAGAAGATTTAAATATAATCTTAATAAATTAGTTGATATAACGTCTCCTAAACACCTTACAAACTTAAACAACATTCACACATTTAAAATCTTAGCCAAACAATTAATTTTTAAAAATTACCCTTGTAATTAGTTAATTTTGAAGATTATTTTAGTTTTAAGTTTGTATTCTAAGCGGCGTTTATATTTATGTTCTTGATACTTACATGTACCACTGTGAATTTAATTATGTAATTGGGCGATTCGCCCGTTGAATCTGTTAAATAATAAATAAATATAACTTTTGCAGACAGTTAATTATCATAAGAGGCTAAATTACGGTTTATGTTTAATACTATTAATATTCGATAATCTACAAGCAAAGAATAACTAATCAGTACAGATTATTAATTGTAATGTAATTAACAGACCTGTATCTATTTAGTGGCCATGAATAAATATGATCATAATTTATTCAGAGTTGAATTACAGATAATAAATAAAAATGGGGAAATTAACTTGGTATACATTAACATTAATGTAATTACATGTTATTTGATTTTGTAATTATTCAAAATTTATTATGTTAACATAACGGCTCATCAATATTGCGATAAAATAAAGGACCCTAGTACCATTTACTCTAAAACTGTATAATTGAAAAGTTTAAGTGTCCACTGAAGCAAATTAGAGGAAAATTCACCAATTTTATCTCGAACATTCGGTAATTTTTTGAATTCCTTATTATCATCAGTCATTAACCTTTTACTTGTCAATTTTCATGAATTGCATTTTATAGGACCACCATTCGATAAATCACGAATCCACTAGATAATGATTTGGCATCCATTAATGCCTCATTAAAGTTGGCACAGAAATATTTTCTTCATCCACACTTTGCCAGCGTCAGTCCGAAAAACCGGAGAAACAAAGGGCGACATTTTCACCCCCTCAAATGCCCTATTTAACGATCTTTCCTCCCCAGGAGTTAACAGCCTGGCGCGTCCATCAAAAGCCACAAAGTTTCACACCCCCCTCTCCTTCTCATCCCACCGAAAGAGAAAAAGAAAAGAGCAACGAGAGAAATCCCTCGCGGCGAAAGTTCGCAGAAGTACGTACACACGGCGCGCGCACTCACTCCGGTGAGAGATCATCGAGCGCGAAATAACGCGCGAGGCGCTTTCACAGCTCGTTGGCGGGTAGATCGCGCGACGTTTGGACGGATTCCAAAGAGACCGCGCGTGGCGCGAAACGGGGTTACTCGAGTGAGAGAGAAAGAGAGGGCGAGCGCAAATTGGCTCTAAAAACGCGCCTGATGAGCGACGAACTTTGCATTCTTGGGAATCGCGCGCGTCATCCGTAAATATTTTGTGCCATGGAAATTTCGCGGTCTGCGCGCGCCCGCGTGTGTGCAGCGAACTGTATGTATATGGTTTGTGAGTACATTTGATGTGCTGATTTACAGTGGTTTTAACTATCTTGTGATTTATTTTTAAGATCATGCAAAGTTCTTTCTAAGTAATAATTAATTTACGTTACGCTGGTTGTTTGGATCTGATGGATAAAATTAGAAATGAAATTTCGTAGATTTGGAAAGCTCCAGTTAACATAAATACTACCTCGTTGTAGAACTTTATCGGCGGTCTCTAGGTTTTCAAATTTCATTTTCATTTAGTTGACCCGTTGCTGAAGAGGAAACGGAAATTGCTTTAGATCAAATCTTTGGGAAATCGTATTAAAAATAAGTTAAATTTATGCAACAAAAATCTCTTATTTGCCAATGACTCAGAAACTAACCTAGTAGTTTTTACTGGTTTATGAAGTGAAAACGCAATGGTCTGTTTGTTTTCGAGCTCACCCGCTTCTGAAAGTAGAACGTTTATCCAGCAAGTATGTTTATTGCTCCAAAATAATATATCGCACAATTTGCTGGAATCGGAATGCTCTAATTACATAATCCAACTCTATTTTTGAATGATTCCTTTTGAACTCTCGACACGAATACAGCATTGCTATGCGCAAATATTTCAATTGAATAACTAAATCACTTTTAATCAATCACTCTTCAAGTAATCAAGAATGCAATGTAATTATAAATTTTAGTTTTTGTAAATTTTCAGATCCCCACGTTATAAGCTACACTAACGTGAAGTTTATGTACGAACTCAATCGCAGTAAACAAAAATGACAAGAAATTTTCTTATTCCAGAATCACCGGTAAAATTGAAGTTTATGATTCTCATCCCCGACATCGTGCATCATATATTTTTCACACGCAAGCGGTAAAAAAGAGTCCATCTGATTCATAAAGACTTCCATTTTTTTTACGGCAAAAGCGTAAACAAGCTTCAATTACTTATTAAGGAAAAATTCTTATTTCCTGCCCCTTCATCAAAGTTAAAACGTCATTAAAGTTCATGGGGACGTCGACGACGACGTCGAGGACGCGCACACATACACACTCGAGTACACGATTTTAAAGTTGTACGAGGTGTTGGATGCAACGTTTAACGAGCTCCGGCAGCCCCGGGAAAAATAAAAGTTCACCGGGGCCAGTGATTAATTAGCGTTAGGATCCTCGACCCTCTCGCTCGCTCGTTCTTGCCTATTTTTCTGCTCCTTTTTCCTCCCGCACCGACGCCCGTGAGCTACATTTTTGCCGCTGCTAACTCGTTTTGTGTATTTTGTCATGTTAATCTACGCAAACTTCAGTGCGCGAACGTGCAGTGCGTTTGACGCCTAGCTGTGAAAAAATTAAACTCAAGAAAAATGATGAGATTCTCGTTAATAAATGGATTATTAAATTAGCCTTATCTGAAACTATTCCTCGGTTTATTTATTATTCATGGATAAAATTCAAATTATTTTTGGTGAATAAGTCATGAGTAAATTTAATTATTCAATAATGACGTAGTTCAATTCAAAATAACGTAGTTTTTGTACGTAAATTATGCAATAATCAAACATAACCCTGTAATATCTGTTCTTTCTTGGTAGAATACCAGTAGTCATGAGTTTTGCCAGTTTATAGAAAATGAAAATGAGATATTTGCTTTTGTTATAAATGTATTTAATGTGCTCGTTCCATCTCATGTTACTATAGAAGATTATGCCTAAATATTTGGTACTTTCTACTCTTTTAATTTTTCTGCTTTGTATGTTTATCTCTAAATTTTTTTGTGTGCTATCTACTTGATTCCCAAATTCAATATAAACTGTTTTGTCCGTGTTTCAAGAAAGTTTTATGCACAGTTTCATTCATTTTAGTTTCGACTTCTTTCCAGGTTTTGACTGTCGTTACTACTGCTGTATGATCTGCGTATGATACCATAGTAAATCAAACCTCTTCCCTGCTTCTGTAAAGATTACGTTGATTAAATTATTAGTTTTTTCGCATTTTGATTATACGCAAGGCTCTTTTTAGACCCGGTCCAAAGAGTTGTCTAAAACCTTGAGTAAGTGTAAGAACGTGGTTATTCGGATTGCTACCGGGACACATAAATAGAAAAATTTCACTGTTTTAAATAATAAAATTTTGCCATTTAAAATAGTGAAGTTTTAATTTTTAAAAT
>UXGD01001258.1:0-37185 GCA_900474315.1 Torymus auratus | reverse complement strand
CCTCAGGGTTACTTAACAGTTTGGTAATTTTTACTAAAAGTTTGGTAATTTTTACTGGTTTTTTTCTTTCCGTGTATAGTAATTTTTACAAAATGATTAATAATTTTCACTAAACCTTTTTTGCTCAGTGATACTAATAGTAAAGAGAACGATATATATATATTTTTTTTAAACATTACTCACCACTTAGCGCAGCGACGATCTGTAGCCATAAGCTGCCGGACTCGCTGCTCGCCTCCAGCACCTCGAACTCCTTGCGCGCCTTGCTGGCATCGTCTACCTGGCACCCATTCGCTGCAACCTTAACAGCTACCACGCTGTTAACGTCCTTCTGCACCTCTGCGCTCCTGAAGCACGGGAACAGGTTTCCCACGCGCATGTCGACGACTATAGATTATCGAATATCTTGTTCTTTTATCAGAGGGCAGCCTGCACTTGATCGATTGACCATAAACCACCTCACAGTATGTAATATGTAAATATATGTTAGGTGTGTATATATAGTGCACACATCCACACATGCGCGCGATGTAGGGTACCACAGTGATGAGACACGGGGCCGGCGCCGAGGAAGCGAGCGCGCGCGAGAAAAACCAAAACTGAAAGAGCGCCGAGCCGGCGCGTGGCTTTTAAACTCTCTCGCGCGCGCGAGTGAGGAGAAGAGAAGAAGTGGGGCCTGATTTGCGGAGTATGTAGTAGCGCGCGTGGACGAGTTATATACGCAGTCAGCGTGCTCGTGTGGATATATATTAATTGAGACCCAGGGGAGGTGGGTATACATATATATACGGACGCGGTGATTAATTGGGGGTCGGTGCGATGCAAGGATCCGTGATGCCGAAGCGCGGAAGTGTATGATTTCGCGCAGAAGTATAGAGAGGATTTTGGGTTGGAGGAGGTTGTGGGAATTCCACAAGGTGGATCGGGTCTTTGAAGATCGGTGGATTTTTTTGTTAAGGTAGAGGTTGAAGCGTGGATTTTACCGGGAATATATTGTGTAATTATACGTTTGCTTTTGGAGTATGGTTATATTTTCGTATACTTATAGATGTTTCTGTAACAATTGATATTCTGATTGAATTGACTTCTGGCGTAACGTATTTGATATGTAATTTTTAAAGAAAATGTATATTCAACTAAGACGTATGCGTGCCCAAGAAAGTTATCTGTAACCTACGGTATTGTTGTAACAATATAGCTGGGATTTAAGTATATTTAAATTACCCGATTCCGCGTTACAATTATCGCGCTGTAATACACACATATAAGTAATACGGATTATTACTTCCGCGATGTTTTCTCTTTTCGTGACTTATTGTCCCCGAGAAAATTTTAATCTCCGATGTATTGGAATGTGTGATAGATATAATAATGCTTTGTATCGGGTTTACCGTCAAAACTGGCATTAATATTAACTAATATATTATTAAATTATATGATAATAATTATGATATATAGCATGAAGCTATCGAATTTTGTTTTATAAATATGTAGAATGCTAAATGCGCAGTAACAGTATACCCGATGTTGCTTCGGGGTGTAGAATTTCTATAAGTGTGCATATATATACGAAGAAAAATGTGCATGCATATAGAAAGAGTTACTTATACGCGTGATATTAGGTGATAATAGAGTATACATAAATACATAATTTCTAGATAATTTTCAACTGTATCGTTGTGCATTGTAATAACCGATACGTTATACAAAATATCACGCATCAATATACCACTAAATATAAAAGAGGCCGATTTTTATCTTCAATCTTTATAACTGCACAAATAACTTTTCGGTATATCCATCGCGCGCAGAGATAAACAGATACACAAACGAATAAAAAAAATACAAACTCTATACATAACGTGGGCTATAAGGTACACGTATTATTATACACTTAACGTCGATCACGAGAATTAATATTTTCCCCGCGTTCGCAGGACTGTGTTGATCTTTCGCGGTACCTACATATATCAGATAAAGCACATAAAAGCTGAAAATTGGCGAATTAGATTTGTCCAATTTGCCGGGACAGCGCGTCGACGCGAGAATTGAGCCGCTTTTTACAAGGTAATTAGGCAACCGCGAACGGCTCGCCCGTATAATGCGGGCCATGCAATTAATAATAAACGTGAGATGAATTTGAGAGATTATATTGAAACACATACATATACCAAATTGAAAAATTGCATTGCTATATTATAGCATCAGGAGCGACGAGGACCGTGACATTGCGGAATAATGATAGCGCACCACAGAGTGTCGACGCGCCGTGCAGCAGTTTTATCTAAATTTTTCATTGCGCGCGTTCCGGGCTTTCAATTGACTTTCAAAAATCTATTAGGTATATATACATAATGTACGCGCGCACACGTGCGTGTAATTCCGCAAAGTTCAAGGCGCCGCGGGGACAAATTTAATTACACACAGCGAGACGAGAAATTATGAACGCGCGCGCCGCTGCGATTGTAATGCAAACTAGATGTGTGTGTGCGTGTGAAGCACCGGCGGCGGGGTCGTTTCGACGAAAGGGATATTATCGGTCGCCTATAAAGTCGTTATAACGTATATAAATTCAAGAACAATTCCATTTATAATGAATTCGTTGTGTATAGGTTGCATGATCGCATTATATACCTATACCGACGGGGAGCACACTTGCGCGGAGAATACATTATGAATTTGGCTGAGAGGGATTAATTGTAAGTCGGTTCTCGTGTGTGATGAGTTGGTGGAATAGATAATATATGTGTATACTATACTATATTTATATATATGTAGAGAGAGAAAGAGAAAATACAGCTTTATATTTTTAGACCGTCTGGGGAATCTATAATAGACGTACCAACGATCTACATTGCAAATAGCGGAAAAAAGATTGCTCAATTCGCTCGCGTGTGTATTATGCATCATGTATGTATATTGTATATATATACATAGAGAAGGAGAGAGAGAACAGTTTTCGAACGTTTGGGAGCATTGTAATGACGTATCCGCGTGCGGCATTATCGCGCGTCACTGTAAGCGTGTGTGGCATTGATAAAGTACAAAGTTCGCGGCGCGAAGGTGCCGAGTGATATAAACATTTATGTATAGACTTTAGGGCCGATGGAAAAAGTATAATATCCGATCATAGCTGACGTTACGATCGGGGAAAAAGTCGCACGCGCGCGTCGATGATGATAAATCTATCGGATGAGAAGCGGGAAATGTACACGTACGTAGTTATACTACGTACGCATGTGCATCAACTGCCGGGAATAATAAAAATAATACGCGTATACAAGATGATTATTAACGTCGTGTTACGAAAACAAAACTTTTGCATCTAATGTGTGTATGTACGGCGTATATTAGCCGTTTAGCGAGATGGCAGAAAAACAGCGTGTTTATATGTATATGTAACGGAAGTTTGTTTGGTCAGCCGTGAAACATATGTAACGCGGAATGATAATATTTGTAGAATTTCGATGCATCGATCGATCGCGAAACGCGCCGATTTTTGCAATTCGATTCGTATATTGTATAAGTATAAGAAATTGCATAAGAATGTAATAATTTAGAGCGGATTTCCAGCAGATATCGTTACTGTAATATACGTTTGTTGTGTTTTTCATTCTTCTTCTTTTTTCTATATATATATATTTTATCGTAAAATTGGAAAAAAAATAAAATGTATATCAAGCGCTGCGGCGTTGTTACATCACGGCGCAGGTATGTACATACATACACGGAGAGTAAAAATTACGACTGTTCCAGCGATACATATTTTTTTTTTCTTTTTGCTTTATGTGTTTACAGTCGAACTAAATGTAATTAGCACTGATTCACTTGTCGGATTTCTTGTGCTCATCTCGCGCGAGCGCCCAGGACCGGAGGCAATAATAATTGCTCTCGAATATATGTCTTTTGTCTTCATTGTCAAGTCTATGTGTAGAGATGTGGCGATAGCCAAATTTTCCATGATTTTTAATTGTATATCGGATATGCGATGTGGCATATATGAATGTATTAAAATTCAGGATTTTGGTAATCTGATACGTCGCTGCGCGCTCGAATCATCGACTTCCGACATATATATCCTTTTCATATAAGTACGTGATAAATGTGAATGTAATCGGTGTGGTTTTACACTTTTTTATCGCGCTAGATTACAATGTTTTTCGGATAACAAAAGCTCGGAAATCATAAATTAAACGATGTCTTTCAGGCGCGTTAATAGCGCAACTCCGCGGTCAGTTTAATCCGCTGGCACTTTAACGTTATAAATCACACTTTTTTGCGCGTCACGAATACATTATATTGATCTTCAATCTTCGCCAATCGATTGTTTTTTCTGTCTCCTCGTAAATCCCCGTGTCTTAACAATCGCTCGAACGACATTATAAGCCGATGTATAATTTTTCTTTTTTGTGTTTGACATTCCCGAACCAATTATCACTACGTTAAATATTGATTCTTCAAGTACTTAGCGGGGCAAAAAAATCTGTCGATGACCTTATTGTGTGTGTGTGTGTGCGATTTAACTTAACGCTATTATATACGCACGGCTGAGGGATTTCGGTGTTGACAACAATGTCGCGACTTTCGTTTCAAGGTGAGGCAGAGAATCGATTTTTACCGAAGATTCATCCCGTCACCTTCGGTAATATTGAGATCTTTGATCTGATCTTTCGCTTTCGGTCGTCTCCCACGTTATGGGGAGGCAAGTATAAATCGTATGACCGGCTTTCAAGTGCCATCTAAAAATGTGTCAAACTCGTTGAGTTTTTCGGATTCAGAGGTCGCTAATTGAAATTCAAAAAGGAACTACTTGAATCAACGTATAGGTAAGTAGCTTAATTTAGAATGATAAAAAAGGCAGGATGAGATAATTAATTAGGTATAAAGCGGAGTATGTGAGAATCATTAATTAGAAAGTAAATTATTTTTCTCTGCCAAAATATTTTGCTAAAAAAAACAACAACACTTTCATTATAACAACAATATTATAATAAAAATCGTTCACCCTTTCTTAACATTTATTAAATATAGGTCTTTCAACCTGCGTTAACAACAAAAGGCGAAACCGTGAATCACGTTTGTACGCTAATTAACAAAACTCTTTTCCCCCACAATCAAGTTCAGAGGTCACCTCGCAAGCCCCAAACTAATACTTTTTAATTCGCACACGCTATATACGCACACATCCTATATAATCCAGTTTCGCAACAATTTTCCTCTACACTTACGTACACGAACAATCGAATATCAGCGCGCGCGTCTACATAGCTATATAACGATCATCGGGCGCCTCTGACGTTTCACTAGCTCTCAGCTCGCGTATAATAATTATACCCGCGCGCGGAATGCGCGCAACGCTCGGCATCGTCGTTTTCCACAAAACAAACCTCGTTAGGTTTCTCGGAAGGCGCGCGCACGCGCGATCCAATTCAATAACGCGCGGTTTAATGGAGATTTTCTCGCCTTCTTTTGTCTCGCGGATTTCTTTTTGCGAGGCACGTGAGAGAGGAGGTACGGTTTTTACGCGGTGGTGTGCGGGTTTCTCGGGGCGGAATGCGGGGTGAAAGTGCAGCGGGGAAGTACCGAGTTTGTTCGATATGTGGGCTGTTCGGACTTTCGCATTATATCGTATTGTAGTCTGCGTCTATGGGAGTCGCGCGCGATGTCAAGTTGGGAGAGGAGTTCAATAGATTCAAGTTCAGGCGCACGAGCTTTAATTAAATGCAATGTTCAATTAGGTCTATACTTGAAAGAAACGAGTTGTATGTAATAAAAGAGACTATTTGTAGCCTATTTGATACAGCAAAGGTTTGTCGGTCTGTTGTTGGTAGCAATCAACAGCAAAATTAATATAATTGCAAAGTATATTTCGCTTGAACTATAATCTACACGCTGTGAGCATATTAAAATTTGTAATATTATTCAAGTTTTGTTGAATTTAAGATGATTTTATTGATGTAAAGTTTCTTTAATCATTTTGAAAAAATCATTTCATTGAATATATCAGCTGTTTTAATATAAAAGTCGATCAACTAGTCAACCCCACCTTTCTCCAGACTAATTGGAGCATCTGCAATAAATTAATAAAAGGATTTTAGCCCAAAGGCCCGCCATGACAAAATACCTGCTTTAGTTCTTAGATAAAAAGAAAAAATTCTCATCAATTTGACAATTTTAATAATAAATAAATATACCAGACGCACTTTAACCAAATATTCTTCAGCGCACCAAACACCCACATCGATATAACGATTCTCTGAATTGAACCTCAACTTCTGTACGCAACTTGGCGGAAATTTTCACGGTGGAAAGTTTTTCCGCGTTATACACACACGTATACGCGTACACACGCATACGTATTAACGCTTTTTTATATACTTCGATGATATACACCGCGCCGGGCGAATTAGCATCTACCGGCCCCCCATTGTTGACCGCGAGCGCGCGCGTGTATAGTAGTCGTCTGCATAAACATTAACTCACACACACACGGCACACGTCGCGTCTCGACATTTGAATAAAAGCCCGATAATATTTTGGTCGATGCCCCCGCGAAATCATCGGATGCGAAAAGGATATATTATATATGAGAAGCGCGGCATATGACCTAGAAGATTTTTTTTTGTTTGCTCAAGGATCGAAAAGACGCGGGGGGAACCGGATTTGTCGCGCGCGCGCGTCCTTTTGCAATAGTTTATAGCGAGTTTACTCTTTTTTTTGCATACGATGATTATATGACGATGATGATGATAGGTGGCGGCCTTCACCTATTGATCGGCGACAGCGCGATGACCGCGCGCGGTGAGTTGAGGAAATAAACGTTCGGTGTGGGTATGATGATGGTTGTTGAAATTTTTATAAGTAGCATGTGGCTGACTAATCGAGAGTTAACAAACATTATATACACATGTGTCGCTGTGATGTATAAGTGTATATATAATATGCGGTTTAGACATTGGCCTATAAAAAGAATGGTATAAATTATATTATAATATGTGCTATTTTTGTCACTGTCGAACGTCAGTTTTTAAGTGAGGGGAAAATTAGCAGCGGAATAGTCAGCTAAATTAAACATTTTACTGTGTGCATCAACTGTGTACCAAAAAAAAGTTTAACATCCTGTCTTATATCATACAGATTACTATAATAAAAATTACTGTACTTTACAGGGAAGGTATTGATATACCTAGAAACATTGGAAAACCATAATTCTGTATTGTAAAATTTCCTCCAAAGCATTTGGTCACTTTTGCGTTCTTAAAGTCCATAGTAACTTTACAAGACAGTATAGATAGTAATTTATACATTAAAATTTTTTTTCTTCAGTGCATTTGGAAAAACGCAATAATGAAAAAAGAAATGACATAGAAAAGATTTTTGCAACCCCAAGTTCATTTCCGTGTATTCTTCAACGAAACCCCTGCAATCTTTTCCACTCGCCATCGACAACACATATTACACAACAACAATTATCATTTCAATAAAACTAGACACCATCACACCATACCCGACACATGTCGCACTGCGTACTGGCGCCTCCGTCCATTATCTCTCTCTTTCTCTCTATATGAAATTACATGCGGCGTTCCTATTACCTACGCGCCAATTTGCATTCGCGCCGCGCTAATTGGACTCCAATATGGGAGCGAGCGCCGGCCGATCTATTTTGATTTCCGCTAATCGAGTTCTTATTTAACGACACACGCACGTACGTTCACGCGCGAATGCAACACGCGTATACACGTGTGCGTGGGACACACGCACGGCGTTATCTCTCTCCATGTGAACGAGACGTGATAAAAAAGGTGATTTATATTCGCGTAATAAAACTAATGGAGTCGATCGTTGATGGATGGAGCAATAAATAATAATAAAAGGTGAAAAGTGTTGCGATGATTGATATGAAAGTCGATGATCGGTGTGATTAGATATAGGAATAAATGATTAGCAAGGAAAACATTGATATTTTGATTTTAAGATTTAGTATAAAAAACCGAAATTTGAAGGTTACACGTGACAATAGAAGAGTAATTTAATGTGTCTCCAACGTCAACGGCAACCTAGCAACTAAATAGAATATATAGCTATTCACTTGGCGCTCATTCATATTTCTATTAGGTATGTATATAGAGTGTTGCCGCGCAGCGAGACATGACAGATTTCGGCAGTAAAAATGCGAAGGATGCGGGACCCCTTCCGTTGCCCGAATTGTTTAAAGGTATTAAGTACACAAAGTATGCTTTCTCTTTGCAATTGTACCATTCTTGAAAACGTTCACTTGAGTATTAAACATTAGCGTATTGTAAAATGGACCCGACGTCGTACGCAATGAATGCGGATTTGCTGCCACTGTCACAGAGCGACGATTGGCTTCGAAAGGCGACGATTCTGGATTCGAGGAACGTGACGACGACGGACACTGGGCTGCTGTTTTTCAAATTCCGGAAGAGGGCGATAAACTACGACCAATTTCTGCAGTATATCAGAGAGCTGGCTGAAACGAAAGATCTTGATTTGGACGAGCTGAAGGAGAAACTGCAGAGCTGTCCGAGACCAACGAATCCCCACGAGGCGAAGAAAAAAGTACCGCAGTTGTGATGAATGATAATAAAGAGAATTTATCTTTACTCAATCTATATACATCCTTTATTTCCGTATAGTATCTTTACATAAATTATTATTCATCGCAATATATATATTTTTTTTTAACTTTCTATTAATGTCAATATTCATGTATTTACATGAACCTTTTGCATTGAAATGTCACTATTTGGTTTATAGTTGCTTCCGCCGTAGGATTACAAAAAAAAAATTAAACAACGAGTACTGATACTTTCAATTAGAAATGATTGTAAAAAATCACAGGAAACTTCAACACTAATGATTACCTTATAAAGTAATTTAGCGTGAAATTTTAAATAGTTTAATAAGAAAATTTGTCTACAGTCTTCTTTTCGATAACATTTTTTATTTGAACAGCGATATAGGTAGCAGCGCTTTCAGACGCTTGATATTAGAAAACAAATATATAGATAACTAAATAAATTAAACAGTTCGAAAATAAATTTATTCACAAGCTCTGCAATAGAGACTCAAGGCACTTGAATCACAAAAGAGCACATTTCAATTCATGCGATGCAACCTTTAAAATACACGTTAGACGTTAAACATTGAAGAACAAACTAATAATATTGAATCGGAATTTTCGTCTCTTTTGTGCTTCTATAAAGTATCAAAAATAAACTTTAGAAAAATTTTAAAACCAGCATTCAACATTAAGAGTCACATTTCTTGACTCAGCGATAATTTGAAAAGTATAAACACAGGATTAAAATCGTAGACAAAAATTTTAAATAACCTTTCCGGAACGATTAAACAATGATTTTTAACAAAAGAATCTTTTGGTTATCGTTTAAGTATTTTTCTGAATCCAGTTAAAGCTCTCGCGAACAGTAATTAAACTTACTCTTCCAAGAAAGCTAGCAATCAATTGGTACTCCGGCATCGTGCGACGGCCACAGGATCGCGTCGACATGGAGCGCTGATAACTAAGTTTCTGCTCCGTTTTGCTATTTTCATTATTGATACTGTTACGCTCTTCCGCGGAATCGTTACGACCTTCGCACAGCACTTTTGTTGTTAAGCACAGGAGCCATTGCAAAATCTATAAAAACGTAAGCGATTAATGAATAACGGTATTGAAATGCTTTTATCTATATATGGCGTTCAAATTGAGGCTTACCTCACTGCTGGATGGTATTTTATTATTCTTCTGAAACCAGGAACTGGGCGCCCATAAATATAATTGCATAATTGTTGCTGCCGTGTCTACGCTAAGACGCTGAACATTTTTTACAATTAATGACAATAATGGTCATGCTTCATTATATTAAATGCATCATTTTTTCAATTTGAACAAACCTTGTAAGTGCTGCGCATCAAAATACTCGAGATGAGAGCTGATATAACGGGTGGAACTGATTCTGGTAATGGTGGAAGATCTTCTTCTTTGTAATCGTAATTTTTCAACATAGCTTTCTCTTTATTGCTACCGTAGAAAGGATTCTTCATGCCAAAAATTTCGTAAGCAATCGTACCAACAGTCCAAAGATCCGACTTGCTGTAATTTAGACTAGTGAAGGGTCCTGGCTCAGCTGTGACTATTTCGGGAGCCATAAGCGCAGCATTACCGCCTCTATCGATGTCATGCGTATTGTATGGAAGGAACAGGCCGTGATTTTTATCCGCCAAGCAACATCCAAAATCAGTGATTACTAGTGTAGCACAATTGTCGGATTCTTCCGAGATGTCGAGAAGAATATTATCTGCTTTAAGATCCCTAAACATAATTTTTTTTATTAATTTCTTACTTTTCAGTTTTGTTTTAAAAGAAGAAAGATTTATACCTATGGGCAATTCCATGGGCATTCATGTGGGCGACACCTTCTAATAATTGTGCAAATAAAAGAATCGATTCCCGAGTGTTCAGCTGTCGTTCGCTTACATACTGTTTTAAAGTGACGTCGTATCTGAAGTATAAATAGACGTGATGTTATTAAAAATTTTTACGTTAGTTTAACACAGGCAAACAAGAATTAAAAATAGTAAAATAAAAATGTAACCTTTTCATAAGAAGAAACAGACTCATATTTCTTCCTGAACCTTCTGGATTAAGTCGTGCTGGTAGAGCATCAGGGTACATGTTGATTGAACCAGGTAAAAAGGGTACTCTATCAGCAAAGACGGAATACATTGCAACAATGTTTGGATGCGGAGGTAGAGTTTTCTTGGTGTCTGCCATTCTCTGTTCCCATTGCGATAACTCTTCATTCTGATAGTGTTTCCAAGCTGGCACGGTCTCTCTAAACATAGCTCTTAAGATTGCAGTTGCATTAGACTCTGCATCATAGTTAAACATCATTTTAATTGCTAATGGAAAAGACGATATATTGCTGTTTTTATCGATGGTGATTTCATTGCTACTTTCATCCTCATTACTGTTTTTGGAGCGAGCTGCGTATACAACAGCCGAACAACCTTTTGCTACCAATGGTCCTACCACAAAATTTTTTAGGCTGATTTTCTCAAGTTCTGATGATGAGATTTCATAACTTTTGTCATTCTTAGGCTTGTTCCATTGCAACTTATTAACAGCTTCCTGAAACATCACAAAATCATTAATTTTCTGAACTATATATTTCCATGAAAAAAAAAAAAAAAAACTATCATAAAAATCATCTTACCCTGATTTCCCAGCAGACCCCTTCCAACTCATCATCCTTTGTCAGAATTCCAGTACCCGATGCCAATGAAATACCCACCAGGGCAAAGAATGGTGCAGAATCACCACGGAACAGCAGTCGACTGGCAGCTCGTCGTCTCAAATCAGCAGCTAGAGTGTTGGTGACTCTCTTCAGAATATTATCGACGAACAGCCGACGTGCGTGAGTCCCCAGGAAGCCAAGGTGACTCTGAGCTGATGCTGCATCGCCAGTACCTCTGGGTGGTACATGGCCCTGGGACTCACCTGCAAAAACATCATCATCATCAACAATGACTCTCACTACTGGTCAACGTATATATGTATACACAGACACACGCGTAAGGACCTAAAAATAGATAAGTCTTGCTAATAGCCACTTGCCTACTCGTGCAACGTGTATCTTGTTGGGCTGAACTGGGCGCGTGTGGTTGAAGTAGGGCTCCGGGTTCCTAAGCGAGCGAAACAGCAGCCGACCATCTTGTAAGAGGCGCTGGGCTGCCGTCCTGATCGACATCTCGCCTCCTGCACCGCTACGGCTGCCGAGCTCCGGCGCAGCAGCGAGCGCCCAGCGGGCTAGCCCCGGGCCGCCCCACAGCCAGGCCTTCACCCAGGAAGGCAAACTAGCAAGCACTACCGCCTCAATTGTTACGGCCTCTTGTCACACCCGCCACTGTGGGCAAAACAAAATCGTTAAGCAGTTCGTTCGTTGCGTGATATGCGCGCAAGTGCGCAGAAAAAACACTACTGCGGGACAGCGAAGGATAATGCGACGTACGACGCGCGCTCCTAGTATATTTTATTTTTATAAATAAATTTTGTTCGGGTGGCTCTAACCTTACCTTTGAGAACGTTACGCGACGACGACAACGATTGTCGACGTGCGAACCGAAAGTTTTCGAAGTAATATCCCGAAACACTGCGACTCTCACGCGCCCGCGCGCGTACGTGCGCAATGGTCTTCAAGGTTCGCCCGACTCAAGATAGAACTGATGTGTCTTCACGTATGACTATGTGTATCCGTTACCTATATATACAGGTATAGGATATACTTGTAAAGCTGTCGCGAAAAATATAAGGACACGGAATAAGCAATACATGTATAAATTACCTATAGGGTATTATCGAAAGCTTACGACATGACGACGAGCCGCCCTGATACAACGAATTTTCGCACCAAGTACCATGTACCAGCCGATGATAATAAAAACCGCGCACGCATAATGTTAGGTGGCGCGCGACTTTCAACTTTTGTATTCGCGCGCCGTGTCCCCGCATCCGCGCGAACGGTCAGATATTTACGGCTACGTTGTATGTATGAGTTGCGAATTTCTAATTAAGTATTACGCTGTGGCGTGCAGCATGGAAATGACTGCAAGTTTGTTGGGCGAATAAGATTGCGCAATTAGCATTGTGCAAAAACAGAAATTAAAAGTTAATTTTTGTAGAGATTTAGGGATATTTTATGCAAAAGTAGTATAGTCGTATTTTTTGTTATTTTTTTAATTTAAAAGAAAAAGCTTTTAGTCTTATTGTCGATTGGAAGGGAAAAACTCGGTTCAATTATATTAATAAAAACTATGGAGCTATGAAAAAAAACATTAGGATTATGCAAAACGCTGATTTGCAAAATCAGGTGAACGTGTCGTGGTGAGTATACTTATAAGAGTGCATTATATCCTTATATCTCAGCGGCTGTCATTTATAACCGCTTGATTACTAATCGATGTGATTTACAAAAAGTCAATGCTTGTATGGGTAGAGTTGTACTTGTTGGATGCAGAAGCATTATATCAGAGCAGGCCTATCGTCTATACGTAGGTACCTACTCGAGGTGTAAAAAACGTGATGACTTGACGTTTTTTCAAATATCTTATCTGCTGGGCTAGCCGCAAGTCATCTGATATGGTATATGTACAAATCCATAAAACTTTTAACTTTTATGTGACTATTTTTTAAAATAATTTACTGTTGCTATTCAAATGCTGTGCTATATAAGCACATAAACGGGACAGGGTGTAACATCTTCAATTTGTACGTAGAAAACCAGTCGTAATCCGCATTTATAGTATGCCACGGGCGGCAAAATTTAAGGATATATAAAACTGTCAAAAAAGGTACCTTTTTGAAAATGGAGTTTCATGGATTTGCTCATATACGTATATACCTATATATAAACGGTATATACATATAATTGCCAGAGCACGTGATGATCAAAAACTTTTTCTCCGCTTCGATTTGATTATATCATTCCGATTCTATCGATTAAAATAAAAGAAAGAAAAATACTTTTTCATGAGCCCCACCTGATTTGGTATTCAAATTCTCCACTTTATAGCATATATTATTCCTTCACACACGTATAATCCGCGCACGCTTGCGTTTTACGCCAATCATCCGAAAACTTGTCCTTATAATTTTTCAAAACAGAACGTGACGTCACTGTGTTCGAAAGCTAATCATTTAATCGACGTTGCCCAATACTAATACCTGCATAACTATGGAACGCATACCCTCGTGCAAAATTTTTCCATCGCCAAGCCAAGCGGCAAAACATACATATGCCTCTCGTCGCGCGCAAATGGCATTTGCACATACCATGAATATGCAGCCTGGTATCGTATGCTAGCTCTTAGAAGTATATAGGTATACACGCGCGTGCTCCATTTTTCTTTCCTGTGGCAAAACGCTGCTAAATATAGCCTGTAATATACATTTCGAATAGTATCATATACTTATTCCCATATTGTGCCTTTTTTCTCTTTCCAAAGAGGTAGGATCCGCACCAAGCTGTCCTCAAATGACATTATATACCTAGGTACCTTGCTTATACATTTATCCCCACCTCGGACTATTATATATACGCACGCGCATCTCGCGCGATCATTTTCGCGCAACGCAGCAGCGAATATAGAAAGAGAGGGAGGGAGAGAGAGGGTTATACTACAGCAAGAGAGAGAGAGAGAAAGAGAGTGCTGTCCAGAATGCAGCGAGCGCGAGCAGTCGTCCGCGAGTGGAGTGACGAGACGGGAGTGGCGTGTGTGGTTGGTCTTGTCTCGCGCGCGCATGCGAGTGGTTGTAAAGAACGAAAAAAAACAGATAGATAGAGTGCGTGTGTGTAACACAGAAAGAGAGAGAGAGCGCGCGCAAGATGGCCCCGACCCTCAGCAAGTTCGTCACCAGGAAAAGCGCGGCCTCGGCCGCTGCCATCGCCGCCGTGCTCTGGATCCTGAGTCGCAGGCGTCGCGGCAGGAAGCGTCCGGGCTACCCCAGCAGCAGCAGCAGGCCCAAGTGAGTGCCAGCGGGCGAGCAATTTTCACTTAGTCACTGCACGGGGCTGAATGTGTCCGTGTATGTGTGTGTGCTGCTTCTGCGCTATAATGCAGTCGTGCGCGACACGCTGACTTATAGTATAGTCGAGTGTTTTTTTCTTTTCTTCGATTTGGAATTTCTCCTTTTTTTTTTTTGTCGAGGTTCTCCGGGACTCTAACGGTCTGTCAATGCTTTTTTCAGGAACGCTTGGCCGGCCAACAGCGACATCCAGTATGTCATCAAGGAGGTGAGTTGAGAAAGTTGTGTAATGATGTGTGCGTGTGTTTCTTTCCACCTGTGCTACTGACTATAGATCAAGGTTCTTAAAGAATCAAAGACCTTCACGCGTGATGCCGATGTTTTCTTTTGTATTTAGGAAAAGCCTAAAGGGCCAAGGGCTCACGTGGACGCAGAGTTCTTCAAGCAACTCCGCCAGCTGCTGGCTATTGGCATCCCCGGAGTATTCACTCCTGAGGCTGGATATGTGTTCCTGGTTGCTGGATCTCTGGTGGCCAGGTCTCTCTGCGATCTGTGGCTGATTCACACTGCGACACTCATTGAAGCGTGAGTGCAACGTTCAAATATGTGTGTATGTTGTGAATGTGAGGGATCAAATTTTTCATGTGATGCTCTGTTTCCAGGTCAATTGTCAATATGGATTCCCAATTGTTTAGGAGTCGAGTTTTAAGATTTACAGCTACCCTGCCTGTGGTGAGTTGAAAGTTTCTTGAATATTGATAATAGAGTAGTTATGACAAAATTTTTCAATCTTTAAAGATTGCAATAATGTGTAGAAATTATTATCGAGTGTTAATGTGTTGAAATTATATTGCAGTCAGTATTTAATTAGCATGGATTATTGCGTAACTGTAGGTTTTTTTGTTATTATGATATTTGTATTGATTGCAGATATCTATTGTAAATAACATTTTAAAATATGGCATTGGAGAAATGAAGCTGAGGTTAAGGACTAACATAAGCCGTTTTCTAATGGATCAATATTTGAAGTAAGTAGACAGACCATTTTTCCCAAAGTCTACAACTCTGTAAAGTTTTGCATTGACCTGCTGAATATGCACTAGTGCATTAATTTCACAATCAAGGTCAAGTAGTCACTGTAATCAGTATTTGGCTCTTAACACAATAAAGATTAAAGGTCACTTGTGTATTATATAATTAAGAGTGTCTGATAAAATTTAAAAAGCTGCATTTCCATGCAATGGTACAAATTAATATGATAATTCATTCTTTTTACAGAGGTTTTACATACTACAAAATGAGTAATTTAGATACACGTATTGCAAATCCTGATCAATTACTTACAACAGATGTGGACAAGTTTTGTGATAGTTGTACAGATCTGTACAGCAACATTGCAAAACCATTACTAGATATATTTATCTATGTTTATAGACTTACTTCAACACTTGGTGGCCAAGTAAGATATTTTATTGTCACACCCATTTTATCAATAATATCCACATATTTTTAATTATGATATTATCTGTTTCAGACCCCTATTATAATGTTATCATATCTTATGATTGCTGGTGGCTTCTTAACGCATCTGAGAAAACCAATTGCTTCATTGACAGTTAAGGAGCAAAAGCTTGAAGGAGAGTACAGACATATTAATTCTCGTTTGATTACTAATGCAGAGGAAATTGCGTTTTACCAAGGAAATACGCGAGAAAAGTTAACTATCTTAGCTAGCTTCCACAAATTGGTGAGTCACACATACAATAAGTTAAAAATATTTTTAATATTTACATTTCTAATGTTTTCACAATGTTGAATTTTAGGTCACGCATCTTAGAAAATTCCTAGAATTCAAAGTAGCAATAGGCGTTGTAGATAACCTCATAGGAAAATGTAAGATATTTTGTAAAATACATTCAATTTGGTATGACAAATACTGAATTTATCTTTGTATTTCACAGATGTTGCCACTGTTGTTGGATTTTATGCTGTAAGCATTCCATTTTTCCAAAAAAATCATCCACTTTTAGCTGGATCCTCAGACCATAGATTTAAATCTTACTATACATATGGTCGAATGTTAGTGAAATTAGCAGAGGCAATAGGAAGATTAGTTTTAGCAGGAAGAGAAATGACGAGATTGGCTGGATTTACCGCACGAGTTACAGAAATTAGAAAAGTTTTAACTGACTTGAATGAGAACAAGTACGAGAGAACGATGATAATAGATCCGAAAAATAATCCAATTGGTTCCCCAGGAACAGGAAAAATACTTGCCAAAGACAACATTATTCGCTTTGATAAGGTCCCATTGGTGACTCCTAATGGCGACGTTCTTATTAAAGAGCTTACTTTTGAAGTAAAATCAGGCATCAATGTATTAGTCTGTGGGCCTAATGGCTGTGGAAAAAGCTCATTGTTTAGAGTTCTTGGTGAAGTTAGTATTTCTTTACTTTTTTCATTTTAAAGTTATTTTCTAATTCTCATTTAAATAAAATAATGTTCTGTTTAGTTGTGGCCTTTATGGGAAGGTGTGATGACCAAACCACCTCGAGGTAAACTATTTTACATTCCACAAAGACCATACATGACTTTGGGAACGTTGAGAGATCAAGTGATTTACCCTCACACTCGTGCTGAAATGTTGAGGCGCGGTAACGCGAGCGACGACGATTTACAAAAGTACCTGGATTTAGTACAACTAGGATATTTACTCACAAGGGAGAGTCAACCTGGTAGTGAGGGCCAAGGCTGGGACACCGTTGCTGACTGGATGGATGTGCTTTCTGGAGGAGAAAAACAGCGAATTGCGGTACGTTTATATTATTCTGTAATTATTTTATATCACCATATTTTTGCTATTATTAAAAAATTTCATTGCAGATGGCAAGACTATTTTACCATAAACCACAATTTGCGATACTTGATGAATGTACGAGTGCTGTTAGTGTTGATGTTGAAGATTCTATGTATTCTTATTGTAAAAATGCCAATATTACTTTGTTCACTGTATCTCATAGACGATCGCTTTGGAAACACCACGAGGTACATTTTCGACGAGAAATGAAATTTATTGAAATATTATCTTTCTTCTTTAATATTCATTTTTATTATTTTTTAGTACTATCTGCAAATGGATGGACGTGGTTCATACGAATTCAAGCCAATAGAGCCAGATACCGAAGAATTCGGCTCATGAATTTTTGTCTCAATGACGGATCAATGAATACTTTATACATCATGATTTGATTATCGATGAAATGCCAATTTAGGATCACGTTATGCGCGTAATACATTTTTATAACAGGTTATGGAGGTATTCGTGTAATAGGTACAAAATGCATCAAAAGAACGAACGTTGTGTCTTTCGTTCTCCAGCAAGTAAGGGTCAAAATAGAGTGGAACTTGGCACTACGTACCAATAGTGCATAACGAGTCTCGTATTTTTGTAACAGTCTTTTTATACGTCACTTTTGTCGTTATTGCTTACTTCTCTGAGGTTTTCTCATCATCTTTTACTATAGCTTTAGCGAAATCATTTACATTATTATATGGTGTAAGGCACTAAACTATTTACTCTTATACATTCTTTAATTTTAGTCTTATGATCAATTGTAAATAAGACTCCTCATTTTACAACTTTTCGTTACTCTCGAAAGAAAAGCTATTTATGATAGATAAATTTAGAGCTTAAAGAGGAGACTGCAATGACTTATACATACGTGCAATGAATAGAACAAAAAGTTGAAAACATGGTCACAAAAAAGTGCACAAATTATTTTTTACTATACAATTGTTGCCGTTATCTACCATCTCCTGTGTAAAAGCCTTTGGACAAATCGTTAAAACGGTGAACTATTTGCGAAACTTTGTAAAAATCTAACAATGGAGAGGGTGGTCAATGACAAAAATGAACAGAAAAAAAAAAATCTATCAATACATTTTTTTTTTATTGTGAGCACTGATCTTGTTAGTGTTGTACGTCATTTGTCCATTGTCACCCGCCAGTTTAGCCAAAAGGGTTTTACATTTGAAATGGCCGGTAATTGTTATGTGTAGATCACATTCGTTGTAAATATTTATGTTAAAGCATATGTACGTATTTGGGATTGCTGGACAATAAAAAATAAATTTATTTGATAAGACATTCTGTGATATTTTCTTTTCCATGCTCTTAAAAAATTATCATTCACTCAATACCATCGTTTAGTATACATAAGTTATTTAAATCAAGATAGCCGCACGAAAACTCTCGATGCTCAATATACCTACTTGGAACAATTAAAGAAACGTCTTTACAGAAAACAATAATCAAATTCCAAAAAGTCTTATACCCAACACTAAAATCCTACGCGCAATCGACCCCTTCTCCCTCACCCCCTGTAGAAACTTCCCCGCTTCTTATCAAACATTCACTATCACTCTCCGAAAAGCCCGCAATGACGTCAGACACAGACCCGCACGTATCCAGCCGCGTACCAACCTACACACCACCCCCTCTGCGTCGAAATGATCCCAGCAGCTCGCGCTCGGAAATCCCAGTCTACACCCACCCATATAATTCTCTCTCCTCTCGGGCCTGCGGCGCCGCTCGATACGACACTGCCCGGGCGTAGGTATGGTGGCAGCGGCGGGATGGCCCGGGGAGGGGAAGCGGTGGCGGCGGTGTTGCAGCCATGTGCTATACCTATATATATACACACGTTTAAAGATAATCAGCTGACGCTCATTAGTAGCCCCCTTTTCTTACCCCCATCCCTTACAAACAATACCTATCTTATCCATTATATATAATATACAAGTACACAACACAATCAACAAGAGCACAACCATACGCTCTCCACTTTCTATTTTCCTATACTCCGAAATCCTACCCTATAACCTAAAAAAAAAAAGCATTTTCACGCAGCTCAGGCAAGCGTCGCGGCGCCGCGCTATAACCCCGCAGCACACGCCGCTGTTTCCCCCCACCATTTCTCTCTCTCTCAGCAGCACTCTCTCGCGGGGCGCATTTTTCAGGCTGCGCTCTCTCTCGTGGCTCGCCTCGCTGGCGCTCTCGCTGTGGCGCTCTCTCTCAAGCGCTCTCTCGTCGAGTCAGTCGCGTGCGGTGCGTCGGTCGAGCGAGTGCTGCTGCTTGCCTCATGCGCGAGAGGGCTGTGGCCGCGGGGCAAAAACTACTGTACATATACTCGCGCTTGCGAGCGCGCGTTCGCGTGTGTGATTGATTGTGCGTGCTTCACTGCTGCATATACTTATAGAGATATATACGTTGCTTGTCCACGAGGCAAGGAAGGAAGACGAAGCCAGTATTCTAGTGTATATATATATATATAGTAATAAATACAGTAGAATAGCAGTAGCAGCAGCAGCAGCTTACGGAGCACCGTGCGCGTTATATTAAGTGGTTAAACAGATATATGTATAAATATAGATATACACACGCACGCCTAGTATAGAGAGTGAGTGAGTGAGACGGAGAGATATCGATCACGCGACGAGCGACGACTCTCTCTCTAGCGCGCGCACCCCGGCTGCGAGCGAGCGCGCCCCAAGGATAGATCGGCTGCGTGGCCTGAATTCGCGCTTGCTTCTCTCTCTCTCGCTCCGTCTTACGCGAGGGAGAACGTACCTACGTTTACGTGTATATAATACACGCGCTCCGCGAGAAAGGCTGTAAGTACGCTCGGGCAACGCCGTAGGACAGGTGCAGCTGCGCGCTGTGGCGGCGGCCCCTCTTCTCTCTCTCTCTCTCTCCTCTGAACGCACGCTATATACACAGCCATACAGCAGGAGAGGCCACGGCGGCGCTCGACGTGGGAAAAAAGCTGCCTGGCTGCGTGCCCCCGTATCCACGCACACACGTACAATATACCTATACTAGTGTGTGAGTGTGCTGCTCTCCGTCCGCCTCCTTCGCGCGATACAAAAGCCAGCGGATAGCAGGCATGCGGTCGAGCGGCTGTAGTAGTAGTAGTACTAGCAGCAGTAGCAGCAGCAGCAGCAACAGCAGGAACGATCTGCATAAACAATAACACGCGCGTTGCGGCGCGGCGCAACTCTGCGCAAGAGAGAGAGTGACCTCGTGCGTGGTGAGAACCCAAGAAATCAAGAGAGAGAGTATTAGAAGTATATAGGTATAGCATTATATACTGCCTGCAACTAGTACGAGTACTAGACAAGAGGAAACATAGAAAGCGAGAATATGAGCAAGGGCAACTCGGAGCCGGACGGCATGAGGGAGTACGGGGGCGCGGGCTCTACGGCCCCGGAGGGCAGCCCCGCTACAACGGCGGGGTGTGGCTGCCTCCAGCCGGTGGTAACGACGCTACAACAGCATCAGCACAGCAGCGTCGGACCGACTATTAGCAGCGGCTGCCCCGCCCCCCAAGCTAGCCCCGATCCTACTATCACCATCAGCATCACCCCCACGACTGGTGGCCAATTCGATATTACCGTCGATAAGAACGAGACTATCGAGAACCTGAAGAAGATCATATCGAAGAGGCTCAAGGTCGCCAAGGAGAGGATCTGTCTCTTGCATCGCGAGAGGTGAGTAGTATAAGCGTTATATATATATACATATATATGTATTTTATGCGTGCCTGCGTGTATGAGCGTCAAGTCAGACCGACTATCTATCTACTCTACTTGCGAGCGAGTAAGTATATATTATGAGCGTGATGCTGCGGGGAATTCGATTTCGCGCGCGTGGATCTTTCTTCGTTTTCCATCATCACGCGGTGATGGTTCTCTCTTTTTCTTTCGGAGAAGAGGAGGGGGGAGAGGAAAGAGTTGTAGTCGGAGACCGTGAAGTTCGGTTCTTTGTACATAGCGCGAATGATTCACTGCGCGCGCGGAGGTTAATGAGTATATTGCGCGCGCGCTCGCGCTTTTAATCGTTATCTCTCTTTATGTGTGTGCGTCGCGTCGATGTAGGTAGGTATCTCACGGCCGTGCGCGCTCGCTGTGACGCGGGATAATCTCGGCCAGGTGCACACGATTGATATACCGAAAAGCAATAAGGTTTACGGTGTGCAGCTGTATTATATAGCAAAAAAAAGAAAGAGAAAAAACCTCGTAGCAGGATTGATCGATCCAGCAATACCAGCAGCTACGATACACGAAGAAAATCAGACTAATCGGCAAATCACCGTCGCTCACTCCCCCTCCCTTTTTCGTCTCTCATTTCGCAAAAGGGCCATCCTCTCTCCACGAATGACTCAGCCGGATTTTCGTACATCCCTGTACCTCCCCTCCTCTCCTCACATATCATATCAGTCTATCGCTCTTTAACTCTCGCCCTCTCTCGCTTTTTTCGTCCCGCGGCGCTAATCGTTTTCGCGCGACGGCTATATATCGACTTTTCACCTCCCGCGCGAGTACCGCGCGACTACTTTTTCCTCCTCTATATAACACTATATATATGCGCGCTCGTTAGCGCGGCGTCGGCTCTCCCTGCGTGTCTGTTGTCCTTACATAACTCGGCTGGAGCAACAGCAGCAGCGACGACGATGTCTCGGCGATGGTGGAGTCGCGTTGCGTGCGCGATATTATTTCGCCTGTGTCTTATAGCGAGACAGCTCTGGAGTTAAAAATAAACGAGGAAGTAGGTGTATGTACGTAGCACAGCCGCCGTAGTTTCCGCGAGAGAATTCCAGCTATACTGATGGTCTCTCCGTCTGAGATTCGCTATATTATAGATATATATTTTGTTTCTTTTTTTGGTTCTCTCTAAGGCTCGGGTAGGTATATACTTATATTAGTACAGTTTAACATCGCTTAACGGTTCATTACCGGGAGCTGCTGAAGTAAGTAGGCTATCTCTTCGCGTCGAAGTGTAATCATTTTCTAATGAGGATCATCGTCAACGTTCACGAATTCGAAAGCGTATATATATACATTCCCGAAAACTCTCCTGCCCAAACCCATCCCACATCACACCAACCACGCAAAAACTTGTCTCTCTCGCGTTCGTTCCACGCACAGTCTCCAACTCCCTCGCGAGGCTTATTAATACCATCAACCGAGGCGAGCGCGCGCGCCTCCGCGCGTTTAAAGGGCATTTAAAAGGCGTCTCTCTCGCTTGCTCGCCCCCTCGCCGTGCGCCGCTGCTCTCTCTCTCTCTCTCTTGGGTAAAAATGGCGCGACGCGGGGGCAGCGCCCGCTACGCCGACGACGACGACGTTGCTGACGCGTGTGGGCCATCTGCGCGATGAGCCAAGAGAAAGAGAGCGAGTGTGAGTGCAGGAATATTGGCGGTGGGTTGGAGATTCGTGTAATTTTTAGGTCCCGAAACAATAGTAATCTATGCCAATACATTGTAGTAAAGATATAGTTATTATTATTCAAGAAATTCCAAACCAAATACACCTATATATGTATTATTTTCTTGATTCTCCCATATTGCAAACGATATATAATCTTCCAAAAATCCCTCTCGTTTTCTCACGCCCAATCATACAGGCCGCGCTCGGTCAATTGCGCATCGTTTCTGCGACCGCCCCCGCCGTAGCTGCGCTATATACACACGCATAGCACCACACCACCTCCGCGCTTATACCACCCACTCGCGTTGAAAAAATAATCGCACTCGCTTCTTCTTCGTCTTCTTCTACTACTACCCACACTCGCCACCCATTTAACTTTCGGTGCGTGCGAAGGACGCGGATTAGACACAGCGACCTACGCGCGGTATGTGAAGACGTTCGTGTGTGTGTATTTCGGACGAGCGCGGGGGCGAAGGTATGTGTATAGTGGTAGAAATTCCCCCTGTGCGCGCTGAGGCGATGAAAATATCGGAGTGGAGGGGGGGACCGGTCGACGTCTTTGTGGGTGGATTTTCCTCTGGGATGATGGACGCGGGGAGGCGAAGAGAGGCGGAGGTGTTATTTTGTTTGTATAGCGGAGTGAGGGGTGGTTCATGAAAAATATAACGGACTATTGTTTGTTATCGATGAAATATTTATGTTATTTACCTTAGAAATGTATATTAATTCACGGCAAATCGCAGAAACTTTTCATTGCGTATTATATGTAAAGAAGTTCAAGTTGCCTTTTTTGCAAGTTTAAATCGTCCACTATATTGCGATATATTTTTCTCTCTCGATCGAGAAAAAAAAAACAACAATATTTTGAAATTCCGTATTTAGCGAAAATTATACGCATCGTAATAAGGCACGTATCACGTGACTCAACGATCTTTCTATTCGCTCGCGAAAGTGTTAAGTCGACGCAATTTATGCGCGATCTCATCTCATATATATACGCTATTAGTACATCATTAATACCTCATTACCATCTTATTTGTATCCCATATAATCGGCCAGCCGATGAAGCCCCTCAATAAAACACAAAATTTTTATGTAAACACAAGTATATATCGTCACCCAATATCAAATTCCCCTTCCCACGATCATGAAAACTTGCCGGTTCTCACACACACCCACATATATACACATGCGTCTCAAGATAAGCTCGCATGCGAAATGTACACAAAAAATGCAAATGTTTTGCCTACTCTCCAAAACCGATGATGTAAACCCCCTGCTGTTTTTCGACATTCCAAATCCCCTTATCGCGGCGTTAATTGATAAGCGTCGCCAGCTTGTTTACATCCCCGCTTCTTTTCTCTCGTTTCGTCAAAACAATAATATAGTTTCAAGCGCGGAGTGAGAGAGAGAGAGAAACTCTTGCGGTAGAGTCGACAGAAAGAGAAATACGTCGCGCACGTCTGACCTGAATGAAGTATATCGATCGATAGCGTTTGAGTACCAATCCCACCGTGCGCTCGTATATGTATATAATAGTTTCTAACATCGTCGTTGATAGAAATATGCATTATATACATACTTATATCCGTCATGCGCGTTTTTCGTTTTCCTCTCGACCGCGGAAAAATCGTTGGCTTTATAAACGCTCGTCACGCTTCTGATGATCATTCCAACATATCATTTTTTCCTTAAGGAACCGAGAGATCCCAATGTCTCTTTTCACACGCGCATATATCCCCCCTTTGTCGCCCACTTTTTTCTCTCTCCATAAAAGATCCCGGTCCGAATATACTTACATATAGGGCACACGAGAGAAAAAACCTCCTCTTCGGACCTCGGCTCTATACACACGTCTATCGAAAAAATTCTACGGGCAATCGTTACTTATAACATTATACAACCGCCGTCGTCTATATACTTTAGGGGGGATTTGAAAAGTCTACTTTTTTCCCTTCCTATATAACAAAAACCACGCGTGTATACTTCAAAAGCAGCAGCAGCAGCAGCAGTCCCATCTGCTCGATCTTCTCACCCTATAGCAAGCCGCGCAGCGTCACCCCTATATGTATTATACACGAACTTCATCTTCACAAGCCTGCGCGGCGTGTTATAACCTATAATACACGCCGCCTCGTCGAGACCTTGCCGCGCGTCCGCAGAGGACGGGAATAGCCCACGCCGATTTTTCCCCCCCACACTCACATATATACACACGGTTTCCTTCATGCGAGAGTAGCATCGAGCTTTTCGTCTTACCTCCTACGACGCCGCGCTGCTATGACGTCCGCGCGCATGGGCGGCTAGGTATTCGATTTTCAGCGGGCGGAGTGTGTGTGTATGCGCGTGGATGGAAGTAATGAGAGCGAGGCGTGTGGGTGGGAGGATGATGGGTTTTTCAGCTGTGTGTAGGAGAGAGAGAGATGAGTTTGATTAGATTGAGAGTAGTACGTGTGGGAATATAGCGGAGGCTGCTATACGTTGTTTATGTCTTGGGCGAGCGATGCGCATGCAGGTGCTTGAAAAATTGTATGTAGCTGTTTCTGAAACCGCGATAAGGTTCTTTTTTTCGGCGCGGTGTATGAATATAAGAGGTCTCTTTATATCGATGTTTATATGGCGAGGGTAAAAATAGAGCTCGATGAAAATAAGTGTCCAAAAATATATTGATCAATTCAATAATCAAAAATTTTTCTCTCAAGTACTTACTTATGTATAAAATATAATTTACTAAAATAAATATATAGTTGGTTTTTATTATAGAATTTTACTGTCAAAATTTTCTCGCCCAAATATTTTAACGTCGTTCCCAACGACATCTTCACCGAGCAGCGCCGCGCGATGATGCTCACTTCTTTTTCCAGGCGTATAGGTATCATCTCACCAACGTGCTTACATATAAGTTATGCTTATCCAACATTGTAAACACATATCTCACCTCGTTCGACATGCTCACTATTACCCACACGTCTCTTTTTCTCTCTTCATCGCTCGTGAAAAATCTCGCTTTTCACGACGAAACAATCCGCTTTGCATAACTCCGCGCGCGATATTCTGACACCTCGAAAAAAAGAAGAAATCCTTTTAAAATGCAAAGCCACTTTTCCGCGTCTCCATAAACCATCTCCATATATACCTGTATAACACAGATGGAGAAGAAGAAGCTGCTGTCTTCTTCTCAACAATAGGCCTTTAAATTTCGATCCCCCCGCGCGCGCGTTACCATTGTTTTTCCAACTCCTCGGTGTGTTATACCTATACCATCGATCCTAAAGAGCCATCGATCGCTGCTGTTGCTGCTGCGAAGAGAAAGAGAAAGAAAAAGTAAATCGAGGCGTACTACACTCGCACACATGTGTTTGCAATCATATTTTGAAATCGCTACTCTTTCTCTCTCTCTCGTGCGCTGGCGTGGAATACGGAACGAGCGAGATTCCACGTGTATAAGGTACCGTACTTTTCGTTCTCTCTCTCTCTCTCTTGCGAGCATTGCGGCGAGGTTTTAACCTTTTACGGTCGGAATAATTCTCCGGGCTCTCGCAGCAACGGCAGCGCAAGACTGCGCGCGCGAGCACAAAGAGAGTGCGAGTGAAGTTTTGCGTGAGAGACACCGCGCGCGTAGGTTACCGAGGGATATTAGCATATAAATACTTTTTGTGTATATACTATTGACGAAATATACGTGGCGAAGGCTGTGTGTAATGGCAAATCAATCGGAGTGTATTACAAGCAATGTATAGGTATAGCGTGCAATTAATGGATATCGGCGAAGGTGACTCTAAGCTTAGACTTGAAATTTTTCACAGTGAACGAGAGATTTTTGCTAGTTTTAGATTTAGCTGAATTTAACTATATGTACTTAATACATCCAAAAAAGATATAATGACTGCGTATCCTCTATCTCTAGTTGTCACTCTTACAGCAGTAGTCATCGTTACAACCATTCCGACGAATTCTAACTTAAGTCTAAAGTTAGAAACTCGCAAATTGATATTGTCGTTATAGTTGTCAACCTTCTAAGATTCGAAATACCACGTCGTATTGTGTAAGGGTCACGTATACATTAATTGATTATTTCTGTAGTGCTGTGGTAGTGGAAGAAGATAAGGTTGGCAGAGAACAGGTGTTTGATAAAGTATAATAGCGAAGCCAGTGACCTCTCTTGCGCTCAGGTAAAATACTTATATAGCGATAAGATCGATGTTTGCTGCGCGTTCCATGGCAACGAAATTCTTCAAAAAAACACACACCTTTGTTTAGGCATATTCAAAGTCACTTTGAATACTCGTACGTGCATGCCTTTCGCCCCTGTTCGTCTAAAATTAAACAGCATTCAGCGTTTTATGCCAAAATCTTATTGTTATCATTATATAGGCATTGCAAAACCTTAACAAAGTCTCCCGAAAAAATTCTAATTCCCATGATCGTGTACAGCAGATATATCCCTGCCCCTCTCGCGCAGCGCATCATCATTAAAACCACGCACACACAGGCATCGAATCCGGTATATCCCCCACTCTCTCTTCTTCTCCTCGAAAATAGTCCCCCGCGCAGCAGAGGATATTCGGGCGTCCTCTCCTCTCGATCTTTCCCCCCTTCGCTTTTCTTCTTCTTCTTCTCATCGTCGGCGGAGCTTGACTCTCTCCTTCTCCCGCGTGCGACGCGCGTATAATTTATTCGTGTCGTGCGACCCTGTAAACGGTAATTGATTAATTAACCCGCGGCAGGTGTGCGCGCGCGTGTGTGTAAGTATATTATAGGGATATATGTTGCTAATTGGGAGAATAGCGCGCAAATTGTCGCGGAGATTTTTCGGAATAAAGCTTTCTGCGGCGGTTACGTATATGTGTAAAGTGGAACGAAGTAGGTTATTATTGCACAAAGTCACTTATTATAGATCTGTGTGTCATTTAGCAATTTCGCTGTAATAATGCGCTGGGCAGTCATAATTTTCGTATTCTTACATACACTTCCTCCCAAAATCTATACAAGTTTTAACCGCGGAAACCCCAATATATATATATACATGTATATCTGCAAAAAAAATCACTTGACGCGCGAGCATTCGCACTGCCCTGAAAAATTCACTCTCCCCTCCGCAATTTAAAAACCCGCACCGCTGCTGCTGCTCTTCCACTCTCTCTCTCTCCCCTCCGCATGCACATACATACACACCTATACAGTACTCCCCCCACCGTATACATATACAGCGAGTCCACCGTCGCTGCTGCTGCTGCTGCTCCCGAATCGATCTCTCTCTCCCCGCGCGCGCATTACACCACTGCACACATACACGCGCGCGTGGGGCTTGGGATCAGCGTCCCCGGCCTTCTTCCGTCCGTCCCTCCTCTTTCTCTCCCCCTCGGGGGCTTCGTTATACACACCACACAGCTGAGAGTCGTCGTCGGGTTCTTTGTGCTGTGCTGCAGCTCGGCGGGGCCAGTTCTCCAGGTATCTCTCTCTTTCTCCCTCGCTCGCTCGTTCACTCGCTCTCCGGATTCCTCCCCGAGTCGTCGTCCTCTTCGTCCTTTTGCCCGCGCAGGATGCGGAGAGAGTTGACGGCAGCAGTGTATGTGCGGGGAGAGAGGGGAGAGAGAGAGAGGTTTTTTTTGTTGTACGCGGCCGTCGCGCGCGAGGGCAGGTTGTTGTTCCTCGCGAAGAGAGAGAGAAAGAGGGGGAGAGAGAGAGAGATGGCTTCTCCAGGGCAGGGTCGGTCGGAAGTGACGCGGCGTTGGCGAGATTCCGGAGCGAGGAAGGCGAGTTGTTCTATATAGTTATATAGGAGCGAGCGAGGGAGCGTTTTTGATGGGTTTCGAGAAGCGGATGACGGGGCTCGCTCGCGCTCTTTTCTGCGAGGATTACAACGAGGATAATATTAAGCTCATGCGGGGAATTGTAACTTTTCGCCCGGATAGGTGTATATATAGTATATAATGTGTGAGGAGGTAGTGCAGCGTAATCGAGATGGACGATCGGTTCGGGAGATCCGCGAAAGCATCAGCAGTGGTCGTGTAGTTTCTATAGCTGCCGAATGCCAGTATATAGTAGCTTGAGCGGTTATCGCTTTTCGGCCGTACTGTAATCGAATCCGCGCGCTCTCGATGTAGTTCGCGGAAAGCCAATAGCCGCAAGAGAGCATATATATTTTTGCTCGCGTATACTGCAAGGTCTTCGTAATATATTTTTTTTTTCTTGATGAACAATCGTTGTAGATATAAGATTGATATTCGGTCGTTCGAAAGCTGGAGGTAACGGTAACCTCAGAAATGCACATATTATTATACTACGAAAAGTATAATATATACGGTTAATATAACTCAACCGATGGTATATGTATAATATATACAATCCTCTTTCTTTTTCTCACCGCACCTCGCTACCACGCATCCCTCTAACGAATCGAACAAACCAGGCACCACCACCACCACGTTCGATAAATCAGTTACTCCGGTTGCCGAGATACCGAGCGCGGAAAAGGCGAAATCGCGGTGCGCATGCAGCATAGAAAAACACCGCTGCCTAGATACGAGGTGCGGGTATTACGCGCTCGCGCACGGAGAGGAAAAACGAAAGCCTCTGACAGAGATTTTCTCGCTCGCCTTGGCCCTCGTGAGAATGAGATGTGTGTGTGACGTTACCGAGACAGATGATGATGGTGTCTAAGTATATAGGGATTTTGTACATACGAGGTGGTTTGGTATATTAGGGAATTGGTTGGACATAGTGTAATATATTTGTTTCGATTCGCAGGTGTTATACAAGGCACATAATGACACAAATTTAACGATTATTCTCATATTATATGTCGCATCAATAACGTTATCATTAACAATTAAAACGGCAAGTCCTCGGTATAAAAATAAAAACTTTATCATATCAACAGCGCTCACGGTATACACAACACATTATACTCCGCTACTATACACGCCATATGATCGGTATTATCTTCGTAATTCGAATTATATATACCTCCACCTTCGTTATTTTCCCACCAAAACACTATATATACACACCCCCAGAGTGACCTCAAACACATAACGTGGTTGATCATTGCAACTGACGCGCTATACTCGCTCTCCTCGCCGTCGACGTTGTTACGACCCATCAACAAAAGACCTCTTCGACCTCTCTCTCTCCTCGACTTTAGACGCTATAGAAAGTATCCGAACGCACGAACGTTCGCTTTTTTTTTGTCGATCCTCAACTCTCTACGCTACGCACAAAGAGAGCCTCGCCGTACGCGCGTTCGAAAAGAATAAGTACGCACACGGCTTATCGTGGCGTTCTCTTCGTACTTGTATACAGCGACGATGATATGTGTGCTCCGAAATTGGGTGACGAGAGACAGCGAGAGAGAGAGAGAAGGGGGAAGCGTGAGATAAGTAAGCCGTCGAGTCATGATGCTTTCGCGCGGGGGGGAAATATATTATTATATTTGCGCAAGTAGTTAGCGGCTGCGGCTTGTTAACGCGTTAATTGACGATATAAATCCGCACGGTTAATGGTCCTGTTTATATACCCGTGTTTTCCAATTAGATATATATATCCGTGTATTTACACACCGCGCGTATAATCCCATACCAGAGTTTTCCCAAAAACAACAACAATAAAAATCGCATTCGTATTACATATCTATCTATATATCGTATAGATATAATCGCGCGCATCGCGGAATTATTATCGCAGCAGCGGCAAAAAGAACGGCGTATACGTCTCTCCTCATCCTCTCTCCGCGAAATAATAAATCCCGCGTTCTCTCGCACACATAATACTACCCACACGCGCGCGGGGAATGCCAGCTGGAATGCCGTATAGCGCATATATATATAGTATACACGACGTAGACGGCTCGCGGCCTTTGCCGGCCGTAATAATATATTCCGTAAATCGTAGAAATAATCCATAGAGAGCGAAAGTCCGCCGCGTCGAGTAACCTTGAATATATATATATACACATACACACCTCCTCTGCACGCCGAGAGTTGCGCTTTGTATGCGCGTGTGTGTATGATTCACGTGCGCGCGCGAGATACTCTCTCGCCTACGCCATTCCCCGAGCGAGCGAGAGAGGCAAGTGTATACGCGCGGGTCCTTTGAGCAGCTACTCTAACTCCTGCTGCTGTGTGCGTGTTATATGTATAGTGAGAGGAGATGAGGGAGATCGAATCATCGGCTCGGGGAATTTCGGCCTTTCCGGGCACGCAGCGGTGCCTGTATATATACGTATGTGCGTGAGATGGTGTGTGTATGTGGAAGAGAGGGAGAGAGATGTGGTGTTCGGGGAAATAAAATTTCGAGGCGCCGAGAGAGCGAGCAGCAGATGCGGAGAGTGGATAGCGTGGTTCGAAGGGATTTCTTCTTTTTTGCTTCTCCTCTCGTTTCTTTTTTTTCGGGAGGTTCGGTATGGTTGGTATAAGGTGCGGGAGAGAGGGAACGAGAGGAGGTTGACTTTGAGAAACGGCGAGGGGATTTTTGGTGCATGTGATGGTTTCTTTCTCGTTTGTATTATGTAGGGGACAAACGGCGAGGTGCCTTGTGTATATGTAGGAATTTTAGAGTCCGCGACGGAATTTTCAGCCAGTGAATTTTATAGTTGAAATTCTGGGAAAATCTTTTTCATTTTATAATTACGACGAATGAGTTTGTATATACTTATACTATAGCCTCTATGAATGAACAGTGGTTCAAACAAGTGACGAAAAAAAATCGATAAATTCTTCACCCTATATATAACGCAGTAAAAATTTTATTCCATTGCTTGAATATGTAGACGACCGACTTTTCCCTTACTCATCTTTCGAGAGTGTAGTAAGTACGCCGGTATTAGAAGTATAATAAGTATACTCTACACAGGACCATACCCCCGAGAAATGCGCGTGATATATACCTGCGCGCGCGAGCCCGGAGATTTTTCATTTACGATCCCGAGAGGATGCGACAATAAGAATGTGACCAGCCGGACGGACCTGCATTTTCCATCGAGATGTATATATAGAGGGGGACCCGCACACGTGTGTGTATTGTGTGTAGAGAAAAAGGGCGTCGTTGGGTTTGGAGTTTAGAGCTCAATTCTCGCGTGGTTTTAGGAACGAAGCGATCAGGAGAGGGAGAGAGAGAAAATGATGGGTTCAATGTACGAGGTTACGGCGAAGCCATGGGGATTAAACGTATTATCGTAATTGCTCGAGCGTAACTATTTTACTTGTTATCTTATAAGAAAGGGACGACGAAGTTGTTGTACAAGTTGTATATACGTATAATATAAGGGGAAATGAAGTACAGGGTAAAAGACCGTATTAGTGTGCTCTGAAAGCAGACCGTATTAATGACACTTTTTTAAATTTACGATTATTTAGAACTTATGGGATAAAACGTCTTTTTATTGTTTCTTGTAGAGTAGCCTTTCATTATTTTTCAGAGATAGAAACTTTTTTTCTTACGTTATGGGAATTTCACAAATACGGACCGGCACAAAAATAGTACGAATAAATGGCTCGCGAGCGAATCGATGGTCGCAGTGATAATCGAGCGCATTCCTATGATATAATTTAAGATGTTCAAGAAACTCGTAAGTTTATTATAACGAATATTTCTTCGGCTGGATAACTCAAACAAATTACCTTCTTAATTATAACCGAAAATATAATACAAAAAGCCAACGACTTGCTCGCATCGCTCCCACTGTAACAATATCACCATACAACGACTCTCCCAATCCACGTCACCACTACCACTCCATGCACGCTTATAGTTCCGAAAAATCGATCGCGTCGCGTCACACACACCATACCACCATTGAAAACTGGAACGTCCGACGCGCTCCTCACCGCTACAATTATATATAATACATATACTCCTATAGTATACAGCGCATCGATCTCTCTCTCTCGCGTCTAATTATTTCCCCGACAGCGTCGAAAATACATCACGTGTGTAAAAACGCGGCCGATGTGTATATGGGAAAATCCGCGTGCACGTGCGCGCACGTGGCCTTGCATGTGTATATATATATATAATGCGAGAGAGAGAAAAGAGTCATTATTGCCTTATCGGCGCGAGCTGCGCAGCGATGAGTCGCGCCGCGCTTCCTTCCTTTTACACATCATATACACCGCGAGGAGACGCGGTTACGTATGTAACCGAGTATATATACCTATATGTACGATATACTTGCAAGTTCGATTTGCTGTCACGGTCGAAAATAAGAGTTAGTGTTGTACCAATATATACCGCGTTAGAAAGTCGCACGCATCAGAGAGTGAAATTTTCGTCTATAACGGTGTTAGGGAAAAAAGCGGGCAGCAGCAATATAGCCGACCGAAATTTCCTCTCACGCAGCGCGATTACGAGCCGTTTATTGTGCCGATCCCCTCTCTACACTATTATATATACAGATAATAGCCGAGAGAGCATAGCGCCGGGCGGCCGATGAGTTAACCTTTCGCATTGTATAACGCGCTCTCGCTCTCGGTGAAAGTCTCTCTTCGGGTACTCGTAAAACGGCTCTATCTATCTCTGTGTTCTCTCGGCGGCCGGCAGCGGTGGCAGCTATAGCGTCCGTTTGTCAGCATACACAAAAATACGAAACCGTTTTCGATTCGAGCGAAGCAGCAGCTGAGGCCCGCCGATTAACGGTTAGCGTACCGTTACTTGCTGCTGGCGTGCCGGTAGCGCGGGCTGCAAGGATCGTATGAGAGGTGCGGGTGAGAGGGCCGCCGCTAATATATTTTGAGAGATTACGATGGGGATGATGGTTACACAGAGGGTAGGTTTGATTCGGGTTTATATGAGAGAACAAATCGACGAAACCTGAATGTCGATCGTCCTCCACAACCCAACTTTTTTCGTCCCTTGAGAAACGATCCATCCAGTCGAATCTCTCTCTCAACTCTCCTTTTCCCAGCCGCAACAGCCTTCCAAAAAAAACCCTCTCCGACACGTCGACGACCCGCCTGTTCTCCCTCTTGCCCAACAACCGCGCAGTTTATTGTATACCTGTATATATACAGTCGCGACGTTTTCGCGCTGCACACCGCGGCGGCGCGCCGGAAAGAAAAGTATAGCGGGCCGTTCTGGTTCGCGGCGTCGGCATCCGCCCTCTGTGCGATTAAAAGGACGACGCGGCACGTATATGAGGAAATCTCCAAGAAAGTAGCCCTTATGACGGCCAAAACATGGTCAAAATTTTTTCTGAAGGCACACCTCCGCGACAAGGTTTTTCTCATTTTATAGGTCATAACATATACGAAAACGCTCGTGTTCCATGAAAAACTACGTGGAGACACCTTTTTAGAACAAAATCCATTTTTCTTATGGGAATTTAACATGGGAAAAAATGGACGAAAAGTAGTCACTGAAGATTAACCAATGGCAAGCTAATAAAGATGACAACAAATATTCCACACAAAAGCGATTAAAGTAGAAGAAAAGAGCTTTAATTTGAGATAAGAATCAGAAAAATCGGTCAACCGCAACAAACCCATAATACTTATAGCCCTTAAAAAACCCCTTTACAATTCACGTTTCGAATCGTAAACGACAGGAGAAAGAGATGTAAAAGACGGAAAAAAGGAAGAAGGCGTAAGGTTAAGCCTGCAGTAAGTGAGCAAGAGAGAGAGAGAGAGAGATGCGTGGGTATGGGTGTATAGATAGTTAAAAGAATGGACAGCTTATGGTGGTATATACGAGCGTTTGTTCAGGCAGCAGCTCCCTGATGAGCCTATGGTCACCCCCTCTTCATTTTCGACGCGCTCCTCCGCGCACGCAGCTTCTCAAGCGCTATAAATTCACACGGGATTCACCGCTGCGAGTACAATGCATCCACGGCATTGCAAACGTCACTCCGCTGTGTTGGTTCATGCTAAAAGCAGCAACGCCGCGTGAGATTGAGTTTTGCACGAGTTTACAAGAGTTGGTTGAACGATCGTCGTGTTGACTGCACGGAGCCATGGAACGATACAGCATGAGGACCGCCGTGAAATTTGTAAGTCTGGGGGAAGGATTTTTAAGGGTGTAAAATAGGGGTTGTGATGTCTTAGGGAGGATATGATTTCTTTTTTTTTTTGCGCGCGTTGTGATGTGATAAAATGTTCGCGTATAATTTTTATTTGGGATTAATGGGATGATTGATTAATTGTTGATTGTTTTGGAAAAGAATTTGTTTTCAAAGTTGCTTTTGACTTTTTAATTCATATGATTCTTAATTATTAGACGATTCCAATGAAATAATTTATTCGATATTACGATTATAAAACTTCAAAAGTAGATAATTTTTTTTTTGTAAATGTAAATAAACTATTTTATTGTGAGTGTCTGTCTATTGAAAGAAAAGTACGTAACTTATTAAAAAGTTATATTAAAAAGACAATGATATGAAATTCGTGATCCAAAGTAAGCGTTTCTGTATTTTAAAGTCTTGCATTATCTAAGCATAAATTCGTGTTAGAAAAACAGCAACAAACGTTTCACAAAGGTATTTACACGTAAGCAACTTACTGTTCTTAGTCAGGAAAGCAAAATTGAATGATTTTCTCATAAGAACAATATACGTAACATTCGGGTTGAATTAATGAGCAATATAACTACGCATTCATTGCGTGACGTAATTGAATGACTTTTGATACAAACTGTGCAAATTCATACGTCCTAGGAGGGTTAATAGTATAAATTTATAGAATAAGCTCAGATTTTTTTTAATTTATATTTAATTACCAAAATTAATACAGCATTAAGTATTTAATGTTCATTAAAATCACTTTTACGTCATTCGATGAAAATATATTTTAAAATATTCAATTGATTTATACACTTTATGGTAAAGCATTGAATCAATGAAAATATTTTTTTTTAATCTTGTAAATTAAAAAAAAAATGATTTTCTGAGTATATTTCAATCGATTCCTCGATTATATATTAACTTAAATTAATCAGTTATGAATATTATCTGATACTGGATCATTATACTTAATATATGGGTCATGAATTTTCTCATGCTTCACAATGTTATAAAACAAAAAACCTCATAAAGCTTTTTTCAATAATGTGTTTCCTATCAAGATGGTAATAACAAAATTTTCAAAATAATTATAGAACTATAAATATTATAGATTGCATTTTGCGCTTTGAAAAAATAATGTGATATAAATAATGATTTTCTCAAACATTATCTGAAATGAATTTATTAAAAGTCATTCATACCTTTTATAAAAAAAAAAAAAAGTATTTCATCTATTCTTATCTGCACCTTTCCTAAGCGAATTCTAATGGTATATTCTAAATATTATAGCGTACAAATATGAAAACAAGAATACATTTAATAATTGTTGTTTGTCCTGATTTTGTACATGTTTTATTTAACCCAAAGTTATGTTGCCATATGAAAAATTGTTATCTCAACTTTTGGGCAAGTAAGTTTTGCAAAATTAAACAGAAGTTTGATTTTAATCTGTTCTAGGTTCTGATACTCTCCTGTTTATCTATAATAAACGCACAATATAATCCATATAATCCACAACCTCGATACAACCCAGACTACTATGGACGACGCTACGCCATCCTCCGGCAAAGTCACGAGCAGAACATCGACGGTTCTTACGCCTTCAGGTACGACACTTCCTCTCTTACAACGTCGGAAAAGAAATAATAAGTTAAAGTTGCCAGCCAATTAGCTTCTAGTATTCGAAATAGCCAGCGGCTAATTAGAATAATTACAGTAGCCTGAAAATTTATCCGACACGATAACGAAAAATGCCTGTCGCAACTGTTTTCTTATTATTTAAAATTTTGCTAAATAGCGTGCAAGCACCATTAACCAATTAGTTAATGGCAGCCTCAATCACAACAATAATAGCATAAGGAATGTCACGAATTATAATTAACAATGGAAATTGGAAAATGAGGCGCGTTTTTGGAATCTTATAATTCCACTTTTTAGAATTAATTGATTTTCAGTGAGTTTTGGCTAAATTTTGTGGTTTTTTTTTCTTCAAATTTTAAGGATTATAACTCATTAAACTTTATTTGAATCATATATGAAATGAACGAAAGCTTTTATTCATTTATTTGAAATCTAAACTAGTGGAATCGAAATCAGAAACGCGATTATATATATCTTCGAGAGCTTTTGTATATATAACGATGCACACAATGATTGCAAAATAAGTAGCGATCAAATTTGAAACAACATCAAAGACTAAACGTCAAAATCAACATCAAAATCCAATTAACATGATTCCCTAACAAACTAAATAGAATAGGATCGTTGTTGAAAATCATTTTGAATACTTTCAATTCGTATATGAGGAAATCTCAAAAAAAGTAGCACTTATCGGGAGTTACAAATGTTAAAAATTTTTTTTGAAGGCACAC
>UXGD01001257.1:0-37201 GCA_900474315.1 Torymus auratus | reverse complement strand
TTTCAAATTTGGCATTTATTTATACTTGTGCCGAAATTTTATTATTTTTGTATTAAACCTAGTGTATTTGTATATTACATTACGTTCAGTTGCATTATTCTTAAAATTCAGTCAATTTTTAACTTAAAAGTTTCTTAAATTTAAGAACATTTTTATTTATGAAACTTAATGTACATTTACATTATTCTACTTACATTCTTATAAAATTTCAGTTACATATCTAACTTTCGGTTATTTTAAAATTTCATTTGCATACCTAACTTAAATGTGTATTATAATTTTACTAAAAACTGTTATATACTTTTATATTAATTCGTTTTCTATTATCCGTATTCAATTTCAATATAAAACCCTTAAACCTCTATTACATTTGAAATTTCAATATTTTTGTATTAATCTTAATGTATTTGTATATTAAATTACATTCCATTACATTATTTTTGAAATTCACTTAAAACTTTCTTAAAGTTAAGGACATTTTTAACTCCGAATCATTAGAAAGGTCTGAAAAAAGGGAGATACGGAGACGTGCAACAGTGAAAAAGTCAATTATTTCAAAAACTTGCTATTTTACATCTGCGTGCCTTCCTCTTCTACCTGGACCTCTAATTTTTTTAAAAACCGACTCGCTTTTTGTCGCATGTCTGTGTAACTCCAATATGATCAAGAATTTCAAGACAAGACAATAAAACTTTTCATATTGTCTGAAAAGACCAAGGCAAGAGAGAAATTTTCAAGAATTTCCAAGAGCGAGACAATAATTACCGAAATATTGTATTGTCACGCTCTCGTGCAGCCCTATCGCAGCCCCAAAACTTCTCACTTTTCGAAAAAGCCTACAAATCCCAGCAGTATAATCCCCTTAAGGAAGTCATTACCCTCCCATCAGCTCTCAATCATCTCACTGAAACAAGCTTAACTTGTCGCCTTCCTTTTCCCCTTCGCGATTAAAGTCCACACATCCAATCCTAACGTATCCGTCTCAATCAACAACTCACTCGCAATATAAACTCTTATTATACGCAAACCCCGTACAAAAAGACATCCCCGAAAGGCCCGCCCGCGAGAGAATCTACTTACCGATCTATTATCATCACGAGCAATCCGACTTAATATTTACCTGAGCGCGCGCGCAGAAGTAGCTCGCCTTCGCGCGCCTCCGTTTTTTTTTCCTCTCGCACGCAGTCCGCGCGATCCGGATGAGCGATCGTCGCGATCGCGCGTCTAGCAATTCGCGAACATTCGCTCTCAAGGCCATTATCACATCAGCACACATACATATATATCAGACAGAACGGGAATCATCATCCCCGGTGACTTCAGCATCAGTGAGTAGGAAAAACGCCCCCAACCGGTTCGCGCGCGCCTCCGGCGCGTAGGTATGTTTTTTGCAGCAGCTGCCGCGCCCCCGCCGCATGCAGGCGATTTTCCTTGAGTGCGTCCCGTCCCCACCCGCGCGGAAGTCCTTTTGACGCGCGCAGAGCGCGGGAGCGCGTGAAGAGGGAGTAGAAAGATGCGAGGTGAGCAAAATAAAGGTCGCCGCGGCCGCAGCCTGCCGGCGAGTTCACGCGCCGCGGGCAGTTGTGTTGGATGCGGAGAGAGAACTATATAGCGGCGGTGCCGGTGTCAGACTCTCTCGCGTGCAGGCTAATCACTGCTCATTCTTCGCCGGTGAGTGAAGTGCCGAGGGATAAGAGCCTCCGAGGGCAGAAGAAGAAGAAGTGAGGATATATAGTGAAGGGAGAGTGCTGTGAGCTTGCGAGTCGATTTCGGCGCCTCTTTTGCCAGAAGAGCGCTTATACGAGTGCCTGTGACGAGGGAGGACCGTGTCTATATACAGGTAGGCATTATTTAGACGGTTTTTGAATATTTTTCGGGGTTGGTTTGCGACGTGCCGATTTTTCTGATTAAAATTAGAAGAAAAAAAAAGAAAAATCATTTTTTGTTGAAATGAAATGCGAAGCACTTATATTATCAGTTTAAAGTATTTTCATGTATACTATAGCGTATACTGTAAAAATAAAAAAAGATTTAGATTGTACGTGCACTTCGAAGGCTACCCGACGCGTTTTATATTTTCTATTATAGAAACCGGTATAGGCAAACGGTCGCGCGCTATATCGCTAATTGACCAATAAAATGAATTTGTATAATAAAATTTTCAAACGCGTAAAGTGTAATTGATATACCCGCGCGCGCAGTCATTATATATATTTCCCCACGGGGGTAACAAAAAAAACACTCTTCATTAGCATGCTTTTTATCGCTCCACTAGTAGTTTAATTAACTACTTACATGGGAGTGAAATAATAAAATCAGGATCAAAAGCGATATTCACTTGACATAAACCTGACGAAGGCACACCGCAATCTCCGACATACATACAAGCCAATCAATAATCGCCTATAATACAGTCAATCAATCTACCTGGAAAAATAAATCTCGCCTCGACTATACTCGACACTATTACACCGCGCTCACAATAACCGCCTCGTTAATGGGTTAAAGAGCACACGCGACAGGTGTATTAGCCCGCCGGCGCGCGCGCCTATATGTTTTTCACGGCTAACTTTTTTGTCCGCGCGCTCGCGAGGTTTTATCTCTCTCTCTCTCTCTTTTTATGTCGCGGTATGGAGGAGTGCGAAGGCTTGATAGGATAATTACACGGCGATCGTAGATACGGGACGCTCGCGTGCAGTGGATTAAGTATAGACTATGCGGGTTTTCTCTCTGCTGATTTATTTTGAGACGATGAAAGATTGCTCGATTTTGATTTACGGCCGCGTGTAAGTAGTAGAGATAGCGATCGCGATAATTGTGAAGAATTAGTGTTGGTTTTCTATTGAGTGGTATGTATTAGCGAGTTTTCCAATCGGTATACTTAATTGATTGAATTATATTTTTCCGTAAAGTCGCTGAAAATTTTCGTATATAAATTATCGTTTTTATTCTCTATATACATACAATAAAATCAGGATGTATATACTCGTCTCCTTTTGCTGGAATTCCAGTTTCGGTGACTACGTCAGCGCCTGTTAATTAGCGCGATAAAACGAGAGGAATCCGAATAAAAGTAAAAGTATTATATACAGCTGGGGAATAAAGCAAATAGAAAACGAGGAAAGTCGGTAAATGTATTTTCGCGAGGAAAGTCGATGGTGTCCGTCGTCCCGGAGGCGAGACCTCGGGGCCACTGACGAGTAAAAGTCTCGATGCGGACGATTGTTGAAAAGTTTGCGGAAAACTAAAGGCTGGCGGTGAACATTGTGACGGTTGGACTGGATAAAATTGAAGCCACACAATGCCGTATACGAAAGCTTCTTATAACTTGTTATATATAAGGTGCGGTCATTGGGTCCCGGTTTGTATAGTTGTAGTATCAAAACTTTGTTATTATTATTTTATGTTTTGTGCTATTGAAATAAAAGATGATCGGTGCAGAAAAAGTTCTGCGGAGTCGTAAGAAGATTCATATAAAGTATCTGAGAAGATCTGCAAGTTACGTGCGGGTCGTTAGAATATGTCGATTAGGCAAATTAAAACAATAATCAAAGGTATGTAATCTAAAATTACACAACCTAATTTACAAATAGCTCCTTTTTTGCCTGCGCGCAGAGACTCTCCATTTTTTTGTCGACTGGTTGAGGCTTAATGGATGAATCGAAAAGGTATTATGAAAAAAAAAGTATTTATAATTTATATTACTCTCGGACTCGGTGTTGTATACGGTGTAATTTGCTCGTATAATATATAAGGATTTTTGCGATTAGAAAAGAAAAACGTACCGTTTCCGATAATAAATAGCATCACGTAACGTAAAATTAACTGAACCGAAGACAATTACTTCCTATATCAGTGAATTAAAAGAAAATCATCGATTTGTATTCAGCGATCAAATGTATTACCGCCTGAATATAAGAGTCTTAAAAGCCAAAGTTTTTGTTGCTACATGATTATAAAAGCACCGTCGATTTATAAACTACTCATCAATCAAAACGAAGGTATGATTACACACATTCGAGCAACAATTTTGTAAAAATTATTGCCAATCTTTATACAAATTCGAATTCAAACGCGCGGACTATGTTTCTTAACGATCACTTTGCTCTCCGATATAGCTTCAATTAATATTCTAATTTTCTTATTTCCCAAATTTCTGAAAATTTTATCACACAATCGATCGTACCCTCATACAGACATTCGGTCCAACTGACCAGCACGTAACCGCTTAAACGCAACCGTCCACCGTAATCCCGCATTTACCCGATAACCCACCTTTATTTCAGCTCCGCTACATTACAAATCTAAATTGAAATCTAAACTCTGACCAATACACTAATACTACGGAAAATCCCTAGTTTTCCTCCTCTCCCCGCGTACAAATCAATCCGCGAGACTCATTAAAACGCCATTATGCGCTATAGCGCCTTGATCGTGTCTTGCGCGCGCAAAAAACTGTTTTCCGACCTCTATATATGCAACACAGCCCTTCCACGCCCGCTCTAAAAATACGCATTATTCGACGCATGCGTCTCGAAAATTATCGGAATAGGCGTGTCCGCGCGTGTCGCTCATTAGAAATCGCTTTTTTTCCTCTCTCTCTCTTCTATACATCGTGGGAGGCGAGAACGATCATAAACAGATCATTGCGCAATCGTATATCGTTATATGGCCGGTAAGACGTATGACGTTATAAGTGAAAAATTGAAGATCGACGGATGAATCGTCGTACACGGTTACTCGCTACATCGAACTCTCCTCGTAGATATTATTATATATAATATGTGTATATAGGAATGCATTGTGAAAGTGTAATAGTTTATACGAGCACGGGATTCCGATAGCATATAGTGTTGTCACACGCGCGCTCCTCGCCCTGCATTCTTTTTTTGCCCGACGCTTTTTGCACCCGCCTCTGGTATAGCTATACACATATCCCTTTCTTGCTTACTTGCTCGCGAGCATTTTCAAAATCGCGCGCGTATCCGCGATCGATATAGCGTCCTGTTTTTTGCCCGCGAATACCTGTTTGGGTGTAGCTCGACCGACGACTGTGCATGATATGCACCGGCTATATTCTCAAGGGGCGTGCGCGCAAGCGCGCGTATGTATTTATATTGTGTGTTGTATAGCGGCGCGCGCGCGAGCTGGTTTTATAAATGTTCTGATTTGAATCGGTAATGTTTGTTTCTAATTGCCCATGCACCTATGTGAGAAATCGTATATAGATACACTTAGCGCGCTGCTGCTGCTGCTTTCGCGCCGTGCCTGACATTTGAATAATCATAAGGATGTATGTGCAATTTCATAATTAAGGGGCAATCGAAGAGGCGTATCTACTGTGTGGTTTATAGGTGCGGGGCTGGTATAACGAACTCTGAATGACGCTTGTAAAGTTTAGGTAATATGACGGGTGCTCGCGCAGTTTTTTTTTTTGCCTGTAAGTATAAGTAGTGGGATGCTGGGAGTTTATGGTATTGTTATTGCGATTTGTTTTATCGTTGCGGGCTTTGGAGAAAAAAAACGTATGTGAGATGAGTGTATTATTAAAGTGTTTTGCATAATGGACTGAAAATTGATATTTTTTTTAATTGAAATAACGTTTTGCTATATTTCTTTCGCGAATGATAAATATGGTAATTAGTGTCGATTTTTTTTTTAATTTTTATAGAGCTACCGCAATTTTTTAGGAGCAAATCAATTTGATCTTTATCGAAGTACATGATGTCATTTTACTTTGCGCTTAATCAATTTGACACTAGAGTCAAAATATTAGTATAGAACTAAAGATGTATTTTAAGTTTTATGAATATGAATTAATTTTTAAAAGGTATTTCATTTTACTCGAATTAGCATAAATAATAAAAGTGGAAATGTGATATATCCGCGGAAGTTTTTGACACCATGGCTATAAATAAGAGACAAAAATGAAATTTTATAAAAAAAATACGTGATTGACTTTTACAACACTATATAGAAAACGGAATCAATATCTTACCTCCTACTGCCATGCAAATAGACTGATGACATTTATATGACGAGTTTCGATACGAAATTTATGCAACTACATTCGCACATTCTTTATATATAAATTATCTATATAACGCGCTTTTTTTTTTGCTGAAACATTCTGCGTAAATCATGTAACGAAACACGATTCCCCCGCTCATTTAAAACGACGTTGCGCTAATAATATAACACAATTTGTTTTAATAGTGTTCTTTAGCGATAGAACCCGCGTAAGTAGCGTTATGACTAAAGCAAAAAAAAGGTTCTCGAAATTACACCCAATAAAGTGAAACAACGCAGCTGCCGCGCGTATCATTACGCATTTTTTTTTTGTTTGAAATCTTTTTAAAGTGCGGTAAATAACGCTTGTTAATCTTTACTAACGCACTAAAAAATTATATTATGGTATTTGCTTCCTGGCCTTGATTTACATCTATAGCGATCTATAATATACATATCCACCTCGGCGAACGAATTTCACAGCCTTCTAGAAGATTAAGAAACAACAAGTGTATATGTAACAGAGCTGATACATTGAATAAACGATTTCCCGTCAACCTCATTCACGATATATAAACATTCCAAACTAAAAGTTCGCAATAACGCCACGCACCAAGATTACAATAAAACTATGTACAACAAAAGGAAGGAAAAAATCGGCGCAATATAGTAGCTCGGCGAACATTTATACAACCACGTCGAACCTCGCGCGAACAATGACCACACAACACTTTTTATTACACAATTACATAAAAGACGCGCAGGAGGCTATACACTCGCGTAAACACGAGAAAACTATAGCTAGAGTGTAATATATACGTGGCGGAAGCTGGATAAAGTTTGGCGAAAAGTTGAAAGTATTAACGCGCGTGTGTCTTGTTGCGAATACTGATATGCCGTGCAGCTTCCCTCGATATTAGCATGTTTTCCGGGGAGAAGCAGGTTTACCAAAACAAATTTTGGAGCGCAAGCTCGTATAGAGACAACGATGCTGTGTCGAGTTAGAGCGGCGATGTGCGCGCGCGGGCGTACGAGAGAAAAAGAATACAAGTTGCGGATTGCGTTGGCGAAGTTCAATCGACCGCGGCTCGATTTGAATTATCGGGAAAATTTTGTGCGTCGTCGCGTAGAGGAAGCAAAAGTCTAAGATTCAGCAAAGTGTATAACAGTTTTCTATTAATATTTTAACAGTTATGTGTTTCTCGCAGATGATACGAGCATTTTATTTTTTTACATTTTTTTTACACTTGTATATTGTTACGTGTGAAGTGGTGTCATAAATTCTCAGTCTCATTAGCCTATACATGCGGGGCTAGAGGTTAATAATTTACAGTAAAATAGTTGACAGAGATTACGTTTGGACAATACAGTTGATAAATTGTTCATTCAGGACTTTCGTCCTGATAACTTTGTAGGTGCAGTCTTTCTGTCCCCGTACTCTCTCATCTTTCTAGCCCCTCGTGACGAGGTTTACGTTGCTTTTTATATTTACATATTAATATTTCTCAGTACCTATATGCTTGAATGGAGTTGACTGCGTCGTATGTATCTTTATGTTAGCTTTCCAGACATCTCGTACGCTTTGACTATCCTGCAATTTGCAACTTTGGCTATAGTCCAGCAAACTTTTCTATCTAACCCTATATGGGTCATTTGCAAAAAAATGGCAACTATTTAATTAGTTTATTTTGGTGAGTACCATCATTCTTGAAATTTAAAAAATGCATAAACTTCCTGTAACTTCAATTTTTTTATAAGTTCCTCGTAAAATACCTATTACTGGTGTGAAAGTGAGTAGATATTTTACGAGGAACTTATAAAAAATTACACTTACAGGATGTTTATGCATTTTTTAAATTTCAAAAATGACGGTACTCACCAAATTAAATAGTTGCCATTTTCTTGCAAATGACCCATATAAACGTATCAGTACATTATATGAAGGACATTTCTGAAATTTGCTCTCAATTATGTTACTCCGGTGCTTATCCACGCGATAATCATCGTCGCTCTTTATTATTATTTTTTTAAAGTAATAGGTTTACTCTGAAAATTTATTCATTATCTCATAATATAGGTATTCAGTTTCTGAAACTTTGATAAATGATGTATACTGATGCTGTGAAATGCTTTCATTTTACTTTCTGTATAAAAATATGGAACGTTCAACGAAACCTATACAGAGTATGTAAATATCTATAAAATAGCATATTTCTGATAAACTTGAAGCTTTCAATATTACAGCAAAGGCAGCGGTAATATTAGCAACCAGGAAAAAAACATTGAAAAATGTTAATAAACGAAAATTACGACATATGCCTAAATCGATCAGATAATTATATGAATTACCAAGAAGCTGAGGTCACTCGTGCGTATATACGCGCGTGGGTATACGCGAATCTACACTTTATATCGTGCGCAAGCGCGCGTCATTAGGAATCATTGATTTTCAAAGCACGCTAATTGGATTCCCGTTGAGAAAGCGCAAAGTGTCAACTTGTAATTAGCGTCGGCTCTCGGACAACTCGCAGTTCCGTTTTCCTATGAAACTTTTTTTTTTGCCGGCGATTAGCTGCATTTTTCTTATTCACGCGGCCAATGTATAAGCCGTGGCGGAAGTCATATAAAATTGTAATTCGAATAAATTATTATATTATAGACATATGGTAAACGGTTTATCTTTTGTCGTTACGGGTTGAAAAAAATTCTAGAGTATGCTGTAAGTGCGCGCGGAATAATGGCTTTTCTCCAAAGATGAACAATAGCACGATCGCGATAATGTTTTGTAGGTGTACTTGAAAATTTATTTAAAGACGTTCTATGAAAAACACTGACATATAATAATGTTTCCTCAAATGCAAAAAGTATATAAGATTGGTAAAAAGTCGCAGTTATGTTTATCGAAAAACTTGGCATCACCGCATAATCTTTTTCTCGATATACTCCAGTAAACTATTTGCACGTATATATTTTATGTCAGCGAACGGAGTAAGTGAGCGTGCAATTGTATACGTGATGTAAAAGTGTGAGAGAGAATCGTGGCACGGTTATAATAATACGGAGAGGAAGAACACATGAAACGTATATAGTGCGAAAAGTTAAGTACTCGCCGTACTCTCTAAATATATGAATAACTGAAAAGTCGCTCAGTATAGTACGAATAAGTAAAAAAATGTATTAACACTTAAATGAATATTCACTTATTACTGTGAGTAATAAGTCTTATCACACATGATAAGTCTTATTTACAACAGTTCACTTATTTATTTTTAGAGTTTAATAAAACCACACGTGATGGATATATGATTATATCAAGATCTTGGCAATATTCGTCAGCAAAATTTCTGTCGAATGAAAATCCAATTTTCGTTAATATTGAATATAATGAGTTAGTTTTAAGTTATAAATATGTTTCGCGTAAAATCTAAACGTTTAAGCTCATTATTCGAAAATTTATTCGTTGAATAATTTTTCGAATATTTCGAATAACAATTTATTCGTTGAATATTTTTTCGAATAATTGGTTATTCTAAAATTTATCCGACGAATAAATTTTCGAATAATGAGCTTAAACGTTTAGATTTTACGCGAAACGTATTTATAACTTAAACTTAACTCATTATATTCAATATTAACGAAAATTGAATTTTTATTCGACGGAAATTTTGCGGACGAATAATGCCAAGCTCCGATTATATGTAAATGAATCCTCATAACGTATTTACCTTTTCGGCATCGTATCAAATTCATAATTAAACAAGCTCGCATGTAGATAAAATTTTAATTGTGAATCTTTTCGGTCCTCGTATATAAATTCATTTAAACAACGGCTGCTATCACTTTTTTCTTTCAGACATACATCAATACATAGCTCGCGATGCATTCTCCAACCTGGTGCCTGCTGCTCGGCGTTCTCGTCGTCTTGACGGAGGCCATTCCTCGCAAGCTACCCCCATCATCTTCTGCCAGCTCCAACAACAACGGGCCAAACCCCGCGGATCTTCCCAACATTGTCATGATCATCGCTGACGACATGGGCTGGAACGACGTGTCCTTCCACGGCAGCGACCAAATCCCTACGCCCAACATCGACGCCCTTGCCTACAACGGCGTCATCCTTAACAGCCACTACGTCTCGGCTATGTGCACGCCGAGCAGATCGGCTCTACTTACCGGAAAGTATCCGATACACACAGGCATGCAGCATCTGGTGATTCTAGAGGCGGAGCCCAGAGGGTTGCCGCTCCACGAGAAAATCTTGCCGCAGGTTGGTTAATATAAAATTATATTAGTGCATTGCGGGAATAACCCGCAAGGAGAAAAAGAATATAGTTTAGTGTCGAGGAAAAGTGGAATCGGGGATTCCCAGGAAAAAGGTAACGTACGGTTAAGTTGTTTTGGTGGGTTGTGGATAGTGCAAGTGCGGTCTTGGATCGACTGGTTTTATGATGATATTTTTATGAAGTAAAAGTAATAGATAATAAAGATTGGTATGGTGCTGGTGCATGAAAAACAGGTTAAAATTAAAGTATTGCAAATGCAAATCAATATAGCGAGAAAAAACGATGAAATCAACTATAATTAATGCGTTCTTTTTCAAAAGCTACCTCGAACTACTTTTATGAAAACTTCTATTTATATAAGTAAAAAAAGGTACATTTTTCCTCGTCTTGCTGGAAAAACATATGGTATCAATTAACAATCAATTCAATGAGTTATATCGAAGAGTAATTACTAAGGAACTAATTAGTTATAGGAAAATGTTGTTATAGAAAAAAAAATTATTGAAGTTTAAGAATCCAGTTTCCCATGTTTATTTAAAGGTCTAATTTATCGCATACGAAAATGATTAACTTTTCGTTTTTTCCCCCGTTATTGATATTAATATGAAAATGACAAAGCTACATAATCTTTCAACAATGTGCAAATAGCAATTATAGCTTCGTATTAGCATTACATTTTTCTCGTAATATTAATTAATAACATGTTCCGCCAACAATTTTTAATAAGCACTTTATTCTTGGTCGAAGCTTTCGATGAAAAATTACGCCCTCAGCTCTTACATGACAAATTGAGACATCAACGGTGACAATTTAATATCATAGTTTCAGTTTCAATCTGTTTACTTAATATCGTCTGGCGTGGCATTAAATATACACGCGTGTATACTTATATGCCATGAAACGAAAATAGGCATCGTAAGCGTGTCAATTAAGGTTTGTTCACCTCCTTGCAAATCCTCAGTTTGTTTTTTTTCCATCGTGCGCGGCTCTTTTTTCGCGACTAGAGCTAGATAGATTCCGAGGATGACGGTAATTGATACGCGACGCCGGTGCCGCCGTGAAAAACAAAACGAGGACGTTTTTCAGTCGCCTTGACTCGATCGCCAAGTCGAGGAAGAGGGAAAAAATGATTGCACCTGCCGATAACGCGCTTGTAACATTATTATGGAGCGAGATTTAATATAAAATTCCGGTTCGCTGGACATTTCGATCAGGTGTTTGACAATTTCTTCTACGAGTCGCTGGGAATATGTAAGTTACGTAGGTATATGCAGTTAAGTTGTAGGATGATGCGAGAAGTATATAGGGTAACAACTAACAGAGTAAACTGGAATGCAAAAATTACATAAACGTCAAAGTCGAGCTTCGATTAAGTCTATAATGTGTTGAAAAATCTTTCATTAAGTACGCACTTGATTAATAATTGATTACAATTGTATCCGTACGCGCGCGCGCGAATTAACATAGCTGGTAATCTACGATGACAGAAGAGGATGTGAATTGCTCTGGTATAGACTATACCTATATAGTCGGCCAATTAAATTGCGTGGGAAATTTATTATCTTTTGAATTCGATTAAAATCCTTCATTTCTGTGAGAGAGAGATTCTGAAAACAATAATTGCTATAATTTATAGCTCTTCGATTAAGCTAAAAAAAATAATATAGGTATATGAAAAAAAAATAATCTGGTTCCGGTTTTAAAACGTTGTTTTAGTAAAAAAAAAAAAAAAAACTTTTGCACTTAATAAATTTATTTCTAGAGTGTGAAGTATAAGATGAATGTCCATGAATATGATTATAAGTAAAACATCGCGTGATTTAAAGAGTTGAAGAACGAATGAAAAGATTGTCCCAATATATTATATTGCTGTTATCTCGATGATAGTATATACAAGATGAGAATTAAACAATATCATTATTACGTTTTGGTCATTTCATAATAATTTTTACTTACAATTATTAATCTCAGAACAATCATATACGTTGAAAGCTTATATAAAAATAAAATAAAATGTTACTGAGAAAATCAAGTAATATACGTATAGTGATCCATTAAACTGGTTTACATAAACGACTTTTATCCGATTAAACCAGTTATTCGGTATATCTCATTATTCAGTGCGAAATGCCACTGTGAAGCTTTACATCTTTATTGCTCTTATTTTGTACCGACTGTTTGTGTGAGAAAACAGCTTCTTTAAAGATGCTCATTACAGAGTACGTATAACGTTCCAATTATTTTGAATCTCTTTCGAAAAAAGTAAAAACTCTTCATAATATATAAATAGAATATATATAAAGTTTGTAATAATTCTTATTACCTATATTTCATACGCTTACTATATAACCATGTAAATAAATTTAATGAAAAGAAAATTATAAATAAGAAAAATAATGGAATTTCTAACACCTATTAAAACCTGCTTCGCTCTCTGCCGTAGTACCTGAAAGAAGCCGGCTATAAAACACACGCGCTTGGCAAATGGCACCAGGGTTTCCACCGTCGCGAGTACACGCCAACTTACCGTGGCTTCGACTCTCACTTCGGCTACTGGAACGGGCTGCAGGACTACTACACCCACGAGGTTGCCTCCTCGGATTCCCGCGAGGGTTTCCTCGGTCTGGACATGCGTCGTAACATGAGCATCGCCCACGACACCGTTGGCAAATACTCGACCGATCTGTTCACCGCTGAAGCTGTGCGTCTCATCGACGAGCACCGTGCCGATCTTGGCCCCATGTTTATGTACTTTGCGCACTTGGCGCCGCATAGTGGCAACGATCACGAGCCGCTGCAGGCACCCGACGAGGAGGTCGCCAAGTTTGGGTACATCGAGGACCCTGAGAGGAGAATTTACGCGGCGATGATGTCCAAGCTGGATGAGAGTGTTGGTGAAGTTGTTGCGGCACTGAGGAGGAAGTCAATGCTCCAGAACAGCATCATTATCTTCATGGCGGATAATGGCGCGGCGACACAGGGGATACATTATAATCGGGGAAGCAACTATCCGCTTAGAGGGGTGAGTGTGACAGATTTCCTAATATAACGAAATATGTATTAGTAGAGTAAGAAAGATTGAAACATTCGTAAAGAAAATTATATTATTTGTTTTATTTAAACGATTATGTTAATTTCTTAATGCATAATCCTCCCGATAAAGATATACACGATCTCACGCGTAGCATAAAAAAACTCTACTATTTTAGCTGATGATCAAATTATACTCGCGCCTTTATATAAAAAAAGAACACCTTAGTCATAAATACAACGATTTACAATTCCACCAGAAAACCAAAAAGTTCTCCTCAATGCATATAGTCATCGTCCATTCAGTTCTCACCAGCTCACATTACACACACCTCAACGACACGTGATTCAGGATCTCCGGCTCGCTCATTACTTATTCTCTCGCGCTTGTGCACACGCCGCTTGTAATCGATTTAAAGTAACGATCGGATCCTCAAGTACCGGATACAAGCGGCGGCTGCTGCTGCGCTTCGGCTTACGATGATTTACGGCCGTTGCTACCGCCAGCGATCCTATCTCGTTTAATTGAATTCCTCTTTCGGTTACTTACTCACAAAGCGACGCGTAATTCATAATTGCACGCGGTAAATGGCTCGCGCGAATTTCACGTATATAAGAGGTTCTTTTGCGCGCGCGCGCGCCGCGTGTAAGAATCGTAATTATGTAGATTGAGAACTATAGGCGATTATGGTGTAATATAAGTGTATAAGTATATATAAACGCGATGGAATTTACATGTAAACGATCGTATAAGAAGTGTATAATCGGTGTTGGAGAGAAACGAAAATTAATGGAGTTTTCGCTGTGCTGGTTGGGCGAGAAAATTGTAAAAGTGTGTGATGGGGGAATATGTAGGGTCGTAGGGGTTAGTGGGTCGCGGTGATCGTAACTTAAATTAAGAGAAAAGTGCTGAATATTTGATTTTTCCTTTTCAAGGTACATAAACGTTCATTAGGAGAGTCGATTATAATAAATTAATTCCTATGTAAACATTGTCATAAATTAGTATACGCGAAAATCATATAAACTACAGACTTTACCGAATAATTAAGTTATATTTTATTCCTTGCAACTAATTTGTGAAAACGCCTTATACCTATATCGTATAATATAATTTAAATATTCCGATCGTCCAAATCTCCATCATTCAATGCGTATATAAACGTAGTTGCTTAAAAGTCGATTTTTTTCCCAAGAAAATACCTAATAATGATCATCCTCTCATATATATACGAATGCGCGCTTGGGCTCATTAGTATGAACGAAACATAATTTCCTGTATGATTAAACGCCGACGATTAAAAATTTATATTTACGTAACATATCACATATAAAAAGAAATAATTTAACGATCACGTATATAATTACCGATTCTTTTCATCCAATATTATCCATAATTTAAAAATTAGAAATCTCGCTTAATGTATAGTTTATGAACAATAGCTATTGTTTAATACACATATAATCTTTTCAATCATTTTATCATCTTTCCTTCTTCACTTTAACCCCATACCCGCAGCACATTTTTTTCCAGTCTCTATACAATTTCCGATAAATTTTCTAATAAGCATCCCCCGCTGTTCTTCCAGATCAAAGCGAGCGCATGGGAGGGCGCAATCCGCGGTGCTGCGGCAGTCTGGTCGCCTCTTATCCACAAGCCGAAACGCGTCTCCAACGATCTTATGTACATCGCCGACTGGCTGCCGACTCTTGTCACAGCGGCCGGTCTCCGGGGTTCGATTCCCCTCAGTAGCCAAATGGACGCAGTAGACATGTGGCCGAGCATCAGTGGCGAGGCTGTAGCACCTGCAGTTCGCAGCGAGATCCTGGTTAACATCGATCCGATCTTCAATTACTCGGCGATCAGGAGAGGTGACTTCAAGTATATCCTGGGGACTGTTGGCAATGGGGAGGAGTGGTACGGAGAGACTGGGAGACCGGAGAATGGAGAGGCCGAGGGTAGGAGTCCGAAGTACGACCCGGAGATCGTGATGATGAGCAAAGCGGGTACGGCTATCGCTGGCCTGATGACGGCGAGACAGGTGTGTGTTGTGATTCCATTGCTAATCTTTTGACTATTTTGTTTTAATTTTTAATCCTGAGAATCGATTTTGTCATAAAATAGCAATAATTGCTGATTGTTTGTTGATTGCACAGGTAAAGGAGGTCAGAGCGGTGAGAAACGCGGCATACGATAGAGTGAAGGAGGATGAGCTGAGCACGGCCAGGCTCCTGACTGCGGATGAGCTATTGAAGTTGAGATCTACGGCTATGTTGCATTGCACTGTCCCCGAATCGGAAAGGGTAAGCATTATTTCTATATATAAACAACATGTATCAATTTGAGATTGATAATTTTTGTAAGTATATATAGACTCGAAGGTAAAGGAAAGATTGTATAGAAATAATATCCCGGAAATTTGTTATTTGTATAATAGCATAATGATGCTATAGCGGGATATATAAGTAATATTTTTTAAACACTTTGGTGTCTCATTAATTTCTTGTTGGCTTATAATACTATAGGTACTAGTAATAAAATTTTTATTATATATTTGTCGGAACTTGTCGTTTCCTTGTTGACAAACAAATTAATGTCCTCCTTTTTTTAGTATTTCGACTCAGGAATGAGATCTCAAATGTACAAGCTAACATTACGAGACAGCTAAGGTTATTGGATTAGAACTTTACTAGAGATATATATAATGTGCCTCATTAATCTACTGATCGACCTTCGTCTAATACTTCGCAACCTCCGTTTCCTTATAACATAATTGCAATTTAGCTAATAAAATTTTCGCATTGTTTATATACGATGAATTTGCATAAACACTATAATTAGTTTTTACGAAGTTCATGGTATTGACTTGCGTAATGAGAATTCTTTTTTATTTTTTTTTTGTATCATAATAAAAATAGCATTTGCGATACGTACATATATATGTATCGCATTAATTAAATCCTTCGCAAGTGTTGCGTTTTATTGCCGCGTGCATATATCACTTGATGGAATTCTATCTCTTGTACTAATATATGAATGTGTTTCTTCAATTACTCAATTATCTTTATACCTTTATAAATTATTTATTTTTACTCAATCAGACAAATCACACTAAAATCGCAATTACACGTTTTAAAGCTCGATTGAATCAGTGCGCATATAATCTAATGTGTAATATCAATAAATTAGCAAATACAATATGATGTATAATTTATATGAGTGATTCTCAGCAAAAATGCGCAGATTCTGTCCTGTAATCTCCGTGGATATTTTATTAGATTTTTTTATAATATAAGATCTTGAATTTTTTTCAAAAAGTACACTTTTTTACAAGTATGAAACGTAAATTACTAGCATATCCTAGAGAAATTAAATATTAAAAGATATGTTCATTATTATTCAATGAAAGAGGATTTATTACAGCGGAGATTACATGTAAAAATGTGCATATATAGGCATGCAAAATACAATAAAAAGTTCTTTTTTACCTTCCAGATCGCTTGCAATCCGAAGCAAGCTCCATGCCTGTTCAACATCAAGGACGATCCGTGCGAGCAGCGTAACCTCGCCGAAATCCGGCCGATGATCCTCGCCACCCTCGAGGAAGCTCTCCTGAAATACCGGGTCACTGCGCTACCTCCGTCCAACGTACCGAATGACGCGAGAGCCAATCCCGCCCTGTGGAACAATACGTGGATCAACTGGATGGACGCTGATCCGTACGAATTCCTCATCGAAGATGACGGAAAGAACGAGTCGAGATTACCTGGAACGGTCATCGCTGTTATAGCTGTACTCCTGGGGCTGGCGGTTGTGGCGATTTTCGCTTTGTTAGGCTTGAGGTGCAGTAAGAAGTATACCGTGTTGAAGAAGAAGTCGAATCGCGGCTCGAGGTACGGATATGTGTGACTTCTTTGTATACTGGTGTATTTTATGCGGATAAGTTTTCTTTGTTATTTGAATATGACAAAATAATTGCATTTCACTTTATACTAGCTAATTTCTTGTTTATCGCAAATAGTAGCGACATCAACTAAAACTTTCAGTGCAGTGTGACCAATGTTTGACTCGTACTTATTATTGAAATTTTTTTTTATCGTCTCTACCTACCTATACTCACTACTCCGGGTGCGTTTAAACATTGATTTTGATTGGTCTGTAAGGAATAGGCACAAAGATTAGCAATTTCTGCAACATTTGAATTTTTTAAATTTAATTTTTAAAAACATTAATTGTTCGCTTTATTAGTTCGCGCGCACCGCGTTTGGATTTTGCTATAGTATTGTAAAAATTGTAAATGATGAAACTGCTTTTAGTATTAATTAACGTATTTTTTAAAATCTAAAAGTGAGACAACATTATAACTTAGTATATCATTAAAATTTTTACTTTATCATTTTAAAATTCAAAATCATCAAAATATTATATACATTAGCAAAACATTCAAACTGTTTTTAGTTAATAATCCTAACATATTATTAAATACAAAATAAACATAAAAAATTCCAGGTGTTTTCAAGAGGAACAACAACCGAGTGAAGAAACCGCCGTTTTAGACCAGTCATTGGAGGACGAGAAGGAAAACAGTGGCAAAGTCCTCGGGAACTTCACCAATAATGACACGAAGAGCATACAATCGATCAAAGATCTCGTCAAGACTATCGAGTGACAGGGGCGTACAAGTGACGTGAATACTAAGACAAAGATGACTCTCAGATCGATTATTAAGATCAACTGGAGGCCAATGAATAATGTTGATAGGAGAGCTTGAGATAATCATGACTGCGAGATACACTACGAAAAAGTTTTTGAGATTTTAATGATTGAATGGTGTATGTTTATAGTGTGATGTGTACTGTGAGGTAATGTTTCTGTTTTATGTTATGAAAAATTAGAAATAAGATTTTTAAGTGAAGTTCTCACGTTAAACTATTTTCCAAGTATTATAGCTTCGTACTAACTTTATCTTAAGGAACTACATATGACTCTGAGCACTTTTTTTGCTAATTCGAGTTATAGTTTGAAATCTCGAAAGCTTTTTTTCTTGTATCTAAATTCTATTTTTACATAATTCTTGAAAATCGAAAATTTATTTAAAAAAAAACTTTGGCCTATTTATATGTCGTATGCAAATATCTAGGTAGTTTTTACATAAATTTTGTATATTATATAGGTTACTTAATAATGTATTATAGTATTACGCGAATGAGTATTATCATGACAAAAGATATAGGACTTATTTTGTTAAAAAAAGTTTCAGAAAATTTAGAAATGTAATAAATTTATGAAATTAATTAGAGCGTTATACGCTATGTAAAACTAGAATCGCTAAGGTATTCAGGCCTCGCTCTGCCAGACAACCGACTGTGCTGCCGTCACTCCCGACCGTATACGTACCAAGTATACCGTCGATGCGAGTGAAACATTTTTATTACTCAACACTCAACATTATGATGTATTATCTACGAGGCACAATCCGCAAGACAAGGGATAATTTTACGATTGTAAAAATGTCATCCGCTACGTTCTCAGCGCGCATAATAAATGTAAACTCATCATCTTGTACATATATATATTATATAATAAATGCCTGTCAAGGCTCTTTATTTTCACTCGACAAACTTTCGTTTTTTATTCACCTGTACAAAATTCAGAAATGGCCCGATATTGCGATTGCGTCCCGTGGACCTTGCGTTACAACATTTAGTAGTATCAACAATGCGATATTTTTTTTATTCTCATTCAGAGCTTAAATTTTAATTACAAGATAAAAATAAAAACACAGTGAATCCGTGTATGTGTGTGGCATCAACGCGACGTGATGCACACGGAGCGCATCCCTCGAGCCAATGTGCACAATTCGCTGGTGATTCTTTCGACGATTATTAGCTACACTGGAGCGTACAAAAAGTGTAATGTTGTAAAAGGCGCAATAGCCCGAGGAATCTTACTCGTTTGTCTTCAAATTAATCATTACTGTATTCGATAACCACGTATAACTGCAAAATAAACGAATGTACAATTTTTCACTTCTCTCCCACTCTCTCTCTTACACTTTTTTTAAAGGCAACTTGCATAAATACAATTTTTTATATTATATATATAATAATCGCTAAACGATCACTCTCTATAATACAGAATCCATGTCAATTAATTCAATTAATACCCTCTCTTAGCTTTTCCTCCTTTTTCTTTTTACTACAATATAATACATTCGACATCTGCGACGCCCAGTAAGAACCAGAAGTAAGTAAACGCAGCAGCAGCAGTAAAGTAGTAATAAGTAGTAGTGTCGGTGGTGGTAGTGGCTATTATCGACAGTCGCGTGTCGCCCTTGTAACTGAGCGTCGAAGCACGACTATACACGACAACAGTTAGGTAGAGCGAATCCCCACAAGGGCTTCTCTCCCTGGCTTTCGATAAAATATAGAGTCTCTCTGTCCATCACAAAGCTCGCGGAAGATCGATCGCGCATGACCACCGCGTGCAATCTGTCGTCGGTGGTTGTGTCGCTGCAGCGCGGCGCTTTTGGCGCCCGATGATCTTCGGCTTTGGATTCTTCTGTCTCCACTCCCCGCGGAATGTCAATTGATAATGGGCGAAGGAAGGTTCGGTTTTATTGTTGCTCCGGCTGCGACTCATCTCTGTCCTCGATCACATGTGCACTACCTTCGGTGTGCTGTATACGACGATTAAACGTTTTGGATTTATGCATAAATTAATAGTATTCGAATAGTTTTGTTTAATGACGTAAATAATACTCTTACCTCTTCCCCCATAGCCAATTCAGAAGTACGCTCGATTGACTCTGAACGTCCCGGGCTATAAATAAAAAATTTCATTGTTAATCGTGAAACTATACACATATTATCGATACATATTTTATAGACAGCAGGAAAATAACTAATATAGGCTCTTACAATATTGACTCCAAAAGCTTCAAGATATCAACATGATATGTTCATGTAAAATGTTTTTATGTAAGAGATGAAATGATAAAAAAAATGAATTTTGTTACTACGCAATACATACAAAGTGTGTAGTTGGCGTTGACAAGTCTCGCGGCCGCTTCGGGCGGCAACTTGCTCAATACGTCCCCGTGAGCCGCGAGCAGCGACATTTGTTGCGAGTGTCTAAGCTCTCGCTCGTCCAGTACACGCACATCTCTGTTCTGGTCCACACTCCTGAGCTGCGACAGCCTGTGCGGGGAATTACAAAAAAATTCTAGCTTTTACACACAAGGGCTAATTAAGGAGCGTCAAAAGTTATGATTATCTGGGGGGTGGAGACTAGCGGTAGGTTGGTAGCAAAGGGAAAATAGTAGATACAATACTGTATAGTGTAAATGTCGACACCTGAATTGGGTGTTTAAACAAACCAGATACCAATATTTCCACATTTCATTATTAACAAGTATCATTTCGGAAAGATGACAGTATTTTCATAGGCATCTGTTACTGATTAATCTACGTCCCAATCCGAAATCAAAATTTACACGCAACAATGATAAACATTTATCCAACATCCTATATATACGCACTTCTGAGCAAGAGCCTGCTTGTCCTCGCCAATGGGCGAGTTGATGGCCTCCCTGGCTATCTCGACTGGACCTTCCGACTTGGAAGGCGAAGGATTCTCGACTAGAGGACCAGCGGCACCGTCATCGCTACCGCTGAGCGCCTCCATCATAGACAAATCCTTCTTGGGGCTCGAGCCAGCCGCCGCTGCGTATTTTCTCAATTCCTCGGTGACACGTATCGCGTTGGACAGCCGAAGTTGTAACGTATCACGCTCCTCGAGCAGTTGCATCAGCTCGTGAGTGAGCTCCTCACAGCGCACGTCTCGCTGATGAAGCATGTACAAAGCGAGATCAAGCTCGTTTGCCGATAAGGAGCTCGGCGGGTCGGCTTCTGCGCTGCTTGCAATTTGTTGTAACTAAAAACAAAATTGTTAGTTTAATGGCTTGTTATTTTAGCTTTATAGTATTATACGAAAGTACAGCGGAATAAAGTGTCGCGCACCTGTTGCTGTTGAACTTCGGTGGACTGATCGGCCTTGGCGACATGGCGCTGGAGCGCGTGCTGCATCAACTCGTACTCCTTACTCTTCTCGTCGAGTTGCTGCATCAAACCGTTGATCTGTTGCTCCTTAACTTCCAATAGTTGTCTCATCTCCATCAGCTGTCGCTCCTCCTGCTCGCTGAGCACAATTAGCTCCTCCAATTTCGAGGTCTTCTCGCTCAATTGCACTCGCAGATTGTGTATTTCCGTATCCTTCGTTATACTGAGCTCGGCGAGTCTTCGATCTCTCTCCGAGAGCTCTCCTTCTAACCTTGCGATCTGTTCTGTTTTTTGTTCTAACAAAGAATCTCTGTCCAGTCCCGTTTGCTCAATTTGTAGCTTTAGATTTTCCAAGTCGCGTTCTCGTAGGCCTAGAGCATCCATTAGGCTTTGTTTTTCGCTTTCCAATTCTCTTTTCAGAGAATCTATTTCACTTTCCTTCTCCTAAAAAATAAATCAATACACATTTTAATACCATAGTGATTATCTAATATTTAATTTCTAAGCTATTCTAGCATGAACCTCACCTGTAAAATTCTTTGCACAGATTCCTCAGCCTGAATCCTCACTTCTTCCTTCTCGGAATTCAACCTTTCGATTATCTCTCTGTCCTCTGCGGCTAGTCTCTCGAGTCCTCTTAAACTTGCTACTTCGCTTTGCAGTTCGGATACTGTAAACTTCAACGTTTCTAGCTCTTGCTGCTTCTCGTAAAGTTCGGCTCGTAGTCTATCCGTCGACTCCCGTGCTTCGTAGTCGCTTGAGGCCTGCTCCAAAGCAGCTCTCAACTGCGACTCTTTCTCGGATACTACATATTTGAGTTCGTTGATTTCCTGGGCGCGTTCGTGTAGTTCGTTTTGCAGCTTCATCAGCTCCTCCTGATCGCCGACTGAGCGCTTCTGGGGTTGGTGGTGACGTTCGTCCTCCAGTTGTGTCTAAAAATTCAAATGATTAATGTAAACAAAATTCGTAAAAATAGAAAATTGGCAATCAGTTATATAACACAATCTCACCTTAAGTCCGTTAATTTCCTGATTCTTAACAATAATTTGGTCCTCTAGTTCAGCCTTCTCATTATACAACGCATTCACGTTATCCTGCAATTCCTGAATCGTATGCGTCAACGTCCCTTCATTCAGCGAGTACTGTAAATGTTCGATTTCTTCGTTCTTCGATCTAAGTTCAGCCCTAAGATTTTGTAACTCTAAATCGTGATTGTCGCTGCCAAACGTGAATACCGGTATATCTTCCTCCTGCGCGTTGCCGGTTTCCTTCGGGACCTCGTCACTCTGTTGTTGCACCGCTGCAACTTCGAGCTTTGTCATAGTCTCTTGCACCTCGACTTGCTTATTCTGCAGCTCCACTTGTAGTCTGTGCACCTCTTCGTTACTATGTTGAAGACTCGCTTCTTTCTCTGTGATAATAGCACTCAATTCGGAGATGCGTTGTTCTGCTTCCATGAATTTCTGGTTAATACTTTGTTGTTCATGTACTTGACTCGTGCACTGCTGGATATCCGTAGCAGATTGTTGCAACTGCAAATGTTGAGCCACGAGTTCTTGTTCCTTTTCAGCTAAAGTGGTCTCATGACTACCTATCTTCTCCTGTAAGAACCTGATTTGCTCGTTTTTCTCCTGCACTTCGGTCGTGTAGCCTTCGATCGACAATTCGAGCCCCTTAACCTTTTCTACTAATCCACGTAACTCTTCTACTTCAATTGCTTGCTTGGACATCTCGCCATCTTTTTCATGCAGCATGGCGTTAGCATTGTCAAGTTGCGCTTGTTTCTCGTGCAGCTCGTCCGTCAGCTGCTGCATAATCGATCTCATGTTTTCCTCCAGGGTTGACTTTTCCGTATACTGTTTGTGTAATTCCTCCTTTAAACTAGCGACTTCTTGCACTCGGGCGTTGAGAAGCTCCGATAAGTCACTCAGAGATGCGGCTGACGAATCAAGTTTCTCGACATCTTCCTCCAGATTCTGTATTTTCTTCTCAAGTTCTACCTTTTCCTCTAGCACCGCCTGCAGTCGTCCGCTTAGTTCTGCTGTCATACGTTCGTTCTCTGTCGTCTTATCGCTCAACTGATTCTTAAGCAGCTCAGAATTTTCATGCAAAGTATGTAATTGGTTATTCGCTTCAACCAAACTCTGTTCATGCTGCTTCTTTAGAGTTTCATAGTCGTTCTTCAATTGATCGTTACTGGCTATCAGTTCAGCATTTTTCGTTTGCAATTCTTGAACTTGAACGACAGTCTCGTCAACAGAGGTTTGCCTCTTGACCCGGTTTTCCTCCAGAAGTTGTTGCAGCTCCTCGTTCTCAGCAGCCAATGCATCCACATTCTCTTTAAGTTCCTTCAATTCTTCCTCGTACTTGGCACTGGATTGTGCAGAATCTTGAGACACTGGTACAGTAGAGGATTCCTTCGTTTCTACAGAGCCGCCTACTTGCTGGAGTTTCATCTCGATGTCCTTATACCTCATCTGCCAAATGTGTACCTCTGTATCTTGCTTTTCTTTAGCTTCCGTAAATGTTTCAATCGCTGCAGTAAGCACGTCAACTCGGTTCACCAATTTCTCCTTTTCGGCAAGCGCTTTCTTGTGCTCTTCTTTCGCATCGCTCAGAGCCTTTTCCAGGCTTGCTATCTGCAATTTCAGCTCTTCTTCGATAGCAGAGTCGAGGTCACCGAAACCTCCGATGGATTTCTGAGATTTCAATTGGCGTTGAAGATTATCATTTTGCACCTTGAATTCCTTCAGCTTCTTCGCATACTTCACATTCTTGATCTGAGCAGCTTTGCCCTCCTCGAGAAGCTTGTCCTTTTCGTCCGTAAGTTCTTTCAATTTGTTCTCAAGCTCTTCAACCTTAAGTTTCAGTTGGATCTCTTGGCTGGGAACTATAGGGATATCAACGTGCGGCTCAACCACGTGAGGATTCTTATCGTTAAAGCCCCAAGGATCTTCATCGTCTTCCCACATTGATTCCGAATTGAAATCTTCGATCGTCGGAACAACGACCGCTTCTTCAACAATAGACTGCTGCTGTTCTTTGCTATCACGAAGACTCTTTAATTCCTCTACCAGTTGATTCTTCTCCTGCGAGACCGCTTCGAGTTGACCTTGAAGCCTACCAATGCTATCATTGTTTTCCTTGAGATCCTCGTAGGCACGATTTACATCGTTGAACTGGAGCTGTAGAATATCTCTGTCGCTTACGATTTTAGCGATTCGGTTCTCCAGTTCCGAGATTCGGGCGCTATCGCTCGTCGTCTTTATCTCATTCTCGAGCTCGTGCACACGGATCCTGTAAACCTCTTGTGCAGCTGAGAGCTCCTGGTTCTCCAGTTTCACGCCCTCTAGTTCCAGCAAAATCTCGCCGACTCTCGCTTCAAGGTTTCGCAGCTTATTTAAAGTAGACGAAGATTCGTCCACAATGGCAAGACTAGACAGTAACTGATCAATAAAAAGATCCAATTCTGACTTTTCAGCTGCCAGCTGTTCCAGTTGTTTCTGGTAATTTACCCTCTCGCTCTCGATCAGTGCGAGCTTCTCTTCCAAACTGCCGATGTGTTGCTCGTCCTCAACCTTGACATTCGACGAGTCCTTACCACTGGCGGCGAGTTGGCTCTCAAGAGCCTGAATTTGATCTTTGTAGTGCTTGAACATGTACTCAGTTTGCGCGTGATCGTCTTCCGCGGTTCTCTTGGACAACATGTGAGAATACTGCTCCTTTTCTAATTTATTCTCGAGTTCACTGATCTGCTCTTTCAGTCTTCCGATCTCCGAGTCTTTACCAAGGCTATCAGCTTCAGAAGGTGGCGGGCCGAATACGGAAGCATCGAAAAGGGGAGGTGGAGTTTCTTCCTTCGAGGCTTCGTCGACCTCGCGTTTCTGTCTTTCTACCATCTCGGTAACTGGCTCCTCCTGTTGATGTGGCAGGGCTTTTACATCGACCAACGGTGCGGCCAGATCTAGGCCCCAGCCTTCCTCGGAGGCTACGTTTTCCTGCTGGCTCTTAAGGATCTCATATTTATGTTGCAAGCTATCTTTCTCTTGCTCCAGTAACTCAATACGTGACAAAAGTTGACGCTCTGCCTCCTCATTAGAAGAAACCGCTTCATGTAGCCGATCTCGGGTCTCCTCTAATTCTACCTTCTGCTTCTCAAATCTGTCCACCAAATCAAGGTACTGCGAGCGAATGCTCTCAAAGGACTCAGCTGCCTCTTTATCCTTTGATATCTCGTTCTCTAGTGCATTCATTTTCTCCTGAATAGTACCGTTAAGTTCTTGAAGCTGAGCTATGCGCTGCGACAGCTCCTCGTTGTCCTTTAACGTACCCTCCAATTTGGCCATGGTTTCCTGATTCTTCGTTGTAAGTGTGTTATACTGCTGCATGAGCTCGTTGTACGATTCCTGCAGCGAAGCGTTCGGCGGCGGGGCTATCGTGCTGAGCCGCAAGTTTTCTTGCATTTGCACGAGGTTACCAATAGAATTGTGTAGCTCGTTATCTAAATTCTCAATCTCAGCATTACGTTCCTGCAGTTTAGCTTCTAATTCCTGGACCTTAGTTGCGCATTGCCCGCAACTCTGCTGAGCAGCCTCGGCCCTCCGCGTCTCTTCAATTTGCTTTTCTTTCTCTAGCTTTTCCAGTAAAATGCGTCGATCATCCGACTCTTTCTCCACGTTTTCCAATTTTTCATTTATTTGAGTTTGCTTAGACAATAAGAAACCATTTTGGGCCTTAAGAGATTTAATCTCTGAGAGTTGCTCAAGGTACTCGAACTCCATGACCTCCATACGCACGCCCAGCTCACGGGCTTTGTCTTTCATTTCCTCGTGCAACGCGGACATTTTCTCACCAGCCTCCGTCATTTCTACTTTCACTGACTCCAGATTCTGCAAGGCTTCTTCCTTTTCGGCTCGTAGGCGCTGCAGCTCTTCTTCCATCTCTGTAATCTTATTGTCCTTGGCCTGAACAATTGACATGGATTCTTGCAGTTCCTTATTTTTTTCTTCCTTTTCGCTCTTTTCAAGGTTTAAGGTCTCCTCGAGTTCTTTGAGCTTAGTCTCTAATTCATCGCATTGAGTCGTCTTCTTTTTCGCAACTGCAGCGTACTTCTTCATTTTTTCGAGCTGAGATTGTGCCTTTTCTTCAGCCTCCGTCAATTTCTTTTCAAGCTCTGCCACTTGAGTTTCCAGATTTGCCTTTACATCCTCACTGACGCATTTATCAATGACATTGTTCTTTTCATCCAATTCGTTATGCAATGCAACGAGTTCTTGTGATTTCGCTTGGACTTCCTCCATCACGTCTTCCAGCCTGCGATTTAGCATTTCGGTATCTTCGGTATGTTTGATTTTTAGTTGTTCCAGCATCTTGTATGCATTCTGTAACTCATCTGTCACCTTTCCTGCATGCCGCAGATTCTCTTCATGCGCAGCTTGCAGATCCAACAGCCTATTCTCCACTTCTGCCTTAGCTCTCTCAGCATTTTTGAGCTCCTCCTCTTGACTCCGGTTACCCTCAAGGAGATCCGTTACCTTACGCTCCTCTTCCTGCATCTGTCCTCGTAATTGTTCATTTTCCATGGCTAGCGATTCAGCTTGTGTTTTCACAGCATTAATTTCAGCCTGCCTGTTCGCTAATTTAACCTCGAGTTCTTCAACATGCATTTCCTTCTCATGCAAGCGTTCCATCAATTGGTTGTACTCATCAAGACTCTTGGAACGCTCCAGTTTCTCATTTAATTCTGTCAATTGGTGCCGGGTTACGAAAAGGTCCTCCTCCACGACGCTCGCATTGGTCCTTAAAGTCTCGACCTCTTCAGTCAGAGAAGATATTGTAGCATCGCGCTGCTGTACCTGACCTTCTAATTTACTCAACTCATCCTGCAACTCATCCATTTTAATCAAATCATTCTGCAGCTGCGTGTATTTGGCTTGCAATTCTTGATCCTTACTCTCGACCGTACTTCTCAGCTCTTGAACTAACTTCTCTTGCGACTCAATAAGCTCGCTCTGCTCTTTAATCTTAGTCTCGAAGTTGCTAATGGTATGATCTAGTTCCTCCTTCAACGAGTTCACCAGCGCATTCTTCTGCTCGGCCTGTTCCACTAAATTCATATTCTCGTTCTGCAGCGTCTGGAGACCGTCCTCAATGACCTGTTTACCGTGCTCTAAGGCCTCCAATTTGTCCTCCATCTCGGCACACTTGTGTTTCCACTCGTTGATGACGCTCACGCTCTCTTCAAGTTCGCGCTGCAGTGAGCGTACGTTAAGGTCGGTCGTCTCGTTATTGCTCGCTAATTGAGCGGACTTTTGTTCCAGCTCCTCTTCTTTCTCCGACAGCTTCATCTTCATATCTTCGATCACACCTTGTTGCTCCGAGATGAGCGCATTGCATTGTTCGATCTTGCTTTCTAACGTTGCGATTGTGGCACTATCGACAGCTGATTTGTCCTCATCGTCATCTCTTTGCGGAGCTGCTTCGACGAGTTTTTCTGTCTCTGGTATCACCGTTGTCTGGATGACTGCTTCCTCAGTAACAACTTCCTTTTCTTCAATTGGCTTTTCTTCATCCAGTTTTTCCTCAACTTTCTTAACGAGCTCCAGCTTCTCTATCTCCAACGCGTGCTTTTCATTTTCGAATTGATGTTTCGACTGTTCGAGCTCTTGTTTAGATTGCTCAAGTTCCTGTTGGGCTTGTTCGAACGCTTGCTTCGACTGTTGCAGTTCCTCTCTCATCTTTTCAAGCTCCTCTTTGGCCCCCTCCAAAACCTGCACATTGTTACTCAACTCACCATTCAGAGATTGCAAGCTTTCAAGTTTAGCTACAAGCTCTTCAACATTAATAGACTCTTCCGCAGGAGCAGTAGTGGAACTCGCACTCTCTTCCTCTGCGACAGTCTGCGCCTCAGCCTCCTGCAGCGCAACTGACCTTTTCTCGCGAATCTCGGCCTCCTCCGACCTCTCGACTTCCAGATGTACCAATCTCTCTCGCAATTCGTTAATTTCGCTATTCAGCCTCTCGTTCTCCCCTGTCATCGTCTCCAATCTACTCTCAGTCTCCGCAGAACTCTCAGTCTCAGCTTGCAATGTAGCCAGTTTCTCCTCCAGTTTCGTCAGTTTCACAATGAGTTCGTAATTTTCTCTTGTCAGGTTCTCCAACCTCGACGTGCTCTCCCCGTGCTCGGGTATACGCTCGAAGCTCTCAGTCGAGCCCGTATCGGATGACCCCTTCTCCTCGAATCTATTCAGCTTCTCTAATAACGCTCCGTTTTCCCTCGTCAGCCCATCAATTTTTCTCAACAGATCCGCCTTGTCAGCATCCGCAGCTATCGCCTCGAACGACTCAGTAGAATCAACATTTGATCCAGTCTTGACGAAAGATTCAGTGGAGCCGACCTCGGACGAGCTCTTGTGAAGCTCCTCAAGCTTGCTGACCTTCTGCGAAAGCCGCTCGTTCTCCTGTGTAAGGTTCTCGATCTGCCGCTGCAACTCTGAGCGCTCGCAATCAGTAAGAGATTCATTGCGTTGTTTCTGTAAGGATTCGAGCTCTTCTTCGAGGTCGACGACCTTCATTTCCGCGGTAACGCGCAGGTTTTCTGCTTCAGCGTTTTCAGCTTCAAGACTTGACACCTCTTGCTTCACTGCATGCAGCTCTGGAAGATAGAAATGGGTGTGTTTTACAATAAAAATGGGTTGTATGGATGCGTTGTTCATCATCAAGTGTTTCTTTCATTTTATTTAACGATCTAATTTACGAGCTTATTAGCCGCTACGTCTCTACGGGGAAGTTGCCCAAGCTTAATTTTGAAGTTATTACAGAGAAATAATAGAAAAGAGAAAAGCATGGAATACCTAATTATATTACGTTATAAGACTTTAGTTATAATTTTAATCAGAATTGAATGTCTTTTTTCTAATGAAGAGAATTTGGTGCCATTTTATTACAAACTATGTCGTAAATCAAATATGTACCTTGCATGAGATCCAACTTCTGATTTTCCAAGATGGCGATGGCCTCGATGTGAGTCTGTATCTCTTTTGTCTGAGCAGAGACCTTACCTTCAAGGTCACTGACGCGTCCTTGCAGATCACCTGCTGAGGCTGTGCAGACCGTATTACATCCCAAAATTTTTCAAATTTTCCATATTTCGTACATTAATTTTAAACGGAAAGCTGTTTTTACAGGTAACTAATACAGCACTTTACTCTCACACTTGGTTATGATTAAGAAAGCATATACAAGCATCAAGGATTAAGCTTTGAATTGCATTTCAAAGATACTATATAGTACTTTAGTTTTCTTAATGAAATCAATTAGAATTTTTACAAAATGTTCCCCTTATTAGTTATAATTTTTTATGAATTTTAAAGCACAAGAATTATTTAGGAGAATGCAGAATGTATAAAATGCTAACACCTTTTTCAAACAAATGCTGATTTCCTTGTTTGTTATAGTAACTTATAATAAATTTTTAAAGTCATGCAAATTAAATACAATCAAACTTAATAATTACAAAAAAGCCATTACTATTATACTACTACTAAAGAAATTAGAGCTTAGCAAACTTTGACAAGTAATAAAGGAGGTTCCATGTTACACGTATATATATATCAATAATTTAACTGTAAAACGAAATTAGTCTAATAAAAATTATAGTTCATGTAGGATACTAGAAACAATCTCTCAACGGTCACTGATAAACAAATAAAATAATAATAATTGATATCGTTAAGAAATCCATCACCAAAACAAAATCAGAAGCACAGCCTGTTCTGTCAAAAACTTATTGTCCATGTTTCACGTATTTACAATTTGTAATTCGAGAAAAATTCGACGCGTTCGACGATGTTTGGTAAGACGCGCTTTTAAAGTTTAATCAGCGAAAAATTTCGGTTCATATGCGATGAATGAAAATCCGGACCGTTGTTATAAGTACATGTGCGTTATGACAGAGCGACCGGACGTTACATTTACAAGTGGTATTAAATAAAGATGATGGATAACGACGGTACAAAAGCAGTCCGTCCTGGTTCCTACCTTTAAGCTCGTCAAAGTCTACCAGACTCAGCTGAAGGTTACCTTTCTCCTCCTCCAGAAGCGCAACCTGGTTCGCAAGTTTCACCAACTCGGCATTCGTATCGGAAACCTGCAAATAATTAATGTTAGATTCTTCAGTTACAAAAACACCAAGAAATAGAGAACAACCTTTTTAAAGTTTTCCAACTGCTTTTGTAGATTCTTCAATTTACTCTTATGCTGTGCCTTCAGTTTGATCATGCTCTTGTTCAGTTCTTCAAGTTCCTTTGTTAATTTCTGTGCTTCTTCATTTTCCTTTGGAGTCTCATTTTCAATGTCACTCAGTTTCGACGTTAATTCAATTTTTTCATTTTCTAAATCATGCACAAGATTCTCCAACTCAAGAATTTTATTTGTGAGCTCTTCAGTTTTACCAGTTAAGTCAATTGCTTGTTTTTCAGTCATTGCTTTTAATTCTTCTTCCAGAAATCGATTAGATTTTTTCAATTCTTCAATCGTGCTCTCAAATTCAGCTATCCTATTATCATTTTCTTTTGATAATCCACTAGAATTTTGGGATTCAATAGAAATAATTTTATCTTGCAATTCAGCAATATTTTTCTGAAGTTCATACTTTTCATCTTGAAGACTGCGATTCATTTCATCTAATTTTTCGATTTTATAATTAAGTTCTTCCATGTTGGGTGGTTTTTCTATACCAAGGCCACTCTCAAGGTTACGTATTCTTGCTTCAGCTTCCGCTAATTTTATTTCACGTTCCTCTAATTGCTTTAGCAGATGCTCATTCTTTGATTTAAGAGAAGATTCTATCAAAATGAAATTTTCTTGCATTGACTTCATGGCATCTTTTGTATCTGCCAAAGTATCCATTGTTGAACGCGAAAAATCAGCATTAATTGTCTCAGCTTCTTTTTGAGCTGCCAATTTATCAGTCAAACTAAAATATAAAAATATATATTAGAATAACAATTTATTTATATTTTTACATAGTGCAATTTATTTATTGTAAGATTACCTTTGAACACTCTCTTCTAGGACAGATATTTGATTTGTTTTATCTTCTAATTGTTTTAATAAATTATCGTTTTTACTTTTTAATGATGTTTCTACAAAGACAAAGTTTTCTTGCATCGATCTCATTTCATCTTTTGTATCTTCTAAAGTATCTAATGTCGTTTTCCCTTTTTTAGATAAGTCTGCAGACATCAAAGTAATGGCCTTGGTCTTAGATTCTATAACAGAATCTTTTTCATTTAAATTGTCTTGAAGGTCAATTATAACTGCTTCTAAAGCGAATATTTTGTTACTCAATTCTGCAATTTTATTGTCTTTATCCTGCACAAGACTGAGTTCCATGAGAGGATGAGTAGTCTAAAAATAAAAAAAAACGTAAAATATAATTATAATTTAAATTTTATGCATATGTTGATTTTTCATTAAAAAATGAAATTCAACCAACCTGTGATGTAATGAGAACAGGACTGACAACTGATACAGGTGCCACATATTTTTCTTCGAGTTGTTGTCGGAGAGCCTCAACTTTTTCTTCTACTGCTCTTTTACTTTCAGTCAGTTCTTTACTTCGTTGTTCAAAGATTTTTCTATCTTCAGCTAATTTTTTCTGTAATAATGAAGACTTAGCTTTTGGAGTTCTTGCTTGACTAATGTCATCAACAACATCTTCAGGTGGTTCTGTTGTATCAGATCTGGATTTTGGAGTACTTTCACTGGAAGACACTGCATCATCTTTATTGGCACGTTTTGTTCTAGTCTTGAATTTAGACAATCTATTTGCATATTCCTGTAAGCAGAATTAATAGAAACTGTTATACTGACACTTAACATACAAAGCTTATTTTTTATTTTTTAAATCAATATGTTTGACAAATTCATACATTAAAAGTATTTAAATATTTTTAACAAGAGAAGCAATGTTAAATAATTTACCTGTAACTCTTCTTCTTTTTTCTTTAAGCTCTGCTTGTTTCTAAGCATTATGTCCTTTACAGATTCTAATTGGTTTTTACTCTGTTCACATGTTTCTTTTAGATTAGCCACCGATTCAGGTGGTCCCGCCTCCATTGTCCCAGGAGGTTCTTCTGAACTACCCCACATGGCTAACTGTAGAATAAGAATGAAAGAAAACCACGTCATTACTCTCCACAATTAACTACTTCTAAGGGAACTTTTGTATGTAATACACAGAATCAATCAATGGCAGTGAAAGTTTGTCGAGTGGCTAGACACAGTGTCACCCACTGCTCTCTTTCTCGAAGACTAATTGGATAGAAATCTGACTGGGGTAAACTAATTATGTTAGTATTTGCATACATGCGTCTCTTGTTTCCACAGACTGGGGATAATTCTACTTGGAAATCACTGAAGCGAATTTAATTTTCTTTTAAAGATAAGATATTTATTGTAATATATATATGCATTTAATTTTAATTTCCATATTTTGATGAATAAATTTTTAATAAAATATTTTGAATATTTCATAATTATAAATTATTGTACTTTATTAAATATAAAAAAACGGGAAAAATGCTTAAGTAAAAAATCAAATTTATCAACATTCTGAAACGTCCAATTGACTATAAACAACAAAAACGAATTGACTGATTGAACAAAAAATTCAATAAATTTTGACCAATTACATCGAACATTTCCGCCCTTTCTTATACATTGTAAAACCACTTATTTATGTCACCCATCAATTACCGATTATAATTACTCGTACAGCAAGGTTTCGCTCATTGTTTACGTACTCTGACGACAACGACCACGACAGATAAGTATAAGCGGAAAAAGAGAGAGTGATAGAACGGCGCGCGCGACCACTACCATATGTATGCAAAGCAGTCCATCGTTCCAGATCAAAAGCTCTCCCAACGAAGCCTATCATGCAAATCGATGCGAAACTGTAAAAAAATTAACTATACGCGACGAGCAATCACCGGGGGAAAAGTGCGAAATGCCCTCCTTGCGTTTTGACGTATCCAGACTAACCTAACAGCAGCACGGGCTTCCGTGTGTGTACACTTATGTACACACACGGAACGGACGCCGCGACCGGCGCACTGCTGCAGACGTCTTGAAGGGCTGATGGAATTACAACAAAATGACGTAACCCCTTGTGTACTAAGAAGACGGACGTGAAAGCATGCGGATGGAGATTAAAACCGCCCCCGTCACGTCGTCGTCGCGCGCCTCACAATGGGGTTATGTCACGTTACACACACGATCAAAAACACGCGCGTTGCACAATGTTCTTCGGGAGAACCGGGACAAGGCCGCCCGAGCCCTGTATAAACAAACTAAAAACAATCACCACCTGCGTCTCGCCTCTTTGAATAAAGAATTTATTCGACTGTATGTATCTACCTGGTGCGCTCGCTATGCATGGAATCCGATAATATAGAAGTGTCAGGAGGGCTGCAGCAGCGGCAACACGTCACCGACAGCAGACATACTCTACCATCCACGTCGTCGATTACTATGTGTACTCTCGCGCCGCCGACCAAGTACTATATTACTGCCGACGAGCACTGCCAACCAGCATCGGCTGCTGCGAACTGTATTCCGGGAAACGATGCATTAATTCCGCCCGCATAACCCGCGGGGTCGATGACTGCACAGATGCACAGCAATAGTTATACTTGACAGCCAGCAGCCCCTTCGTTCGAGATATGGAGTCGTGTGAGTATCTCGCGGCTGCGGCCGACTGATTAGCCAGCAGCGCGGGCAAGGGTTAGGTCGCCTGATACTATACGGCTCGAGAATTGAAAGCTGCGCTAGTGTAGTATCGCTTGCGCGTATCACTGACATTGCAAAGCGTGCGTACGAATTGCGAAGGCAGAGCAAGTATAGATATACCCACGTATTGAAAAGTGGCATTCGATTGAGCGTACTACACCAGAGCGAATTTATAATATGACATGGGTGCTGGACTCGGTAATGAAACAGAATTTGAATTTATGTTTTTTTGTGTTTTTTTTTATTAGAGGAATTTTCGTATTGTTTTCTCTATTTATGTCTTTAATTACATACGCGAATGGGTTTCAAATCATAAACATTATAAATAATTTCGCGGATCAACTATTTTTACAACTCTTTAATATAATAATACCTGCCAAACAGAATATAAGAAACAAATAAATACCGAATAAATAAAAGAAAATAGCACGTGTTATTGAATAGATTACAAAAGATACATTATTTAGAAAAAAAGTTTTATTTCCATTACGAAAAATTGTTATCATCTCCCCTCTTTCGAAAATTCCTATCGATTAGCTAATTTTGTTCATACCCCTATATTCCTCGGTCATCTATAGATGCCATCAAAATAGAGAGCAGACGACAATATATACCTCTAGCCCCCTCTCTAGCCATTTTTAAAGGGCTCAAAAAACTCCTATTTTTCTCCTATTATTAAATGCACTCGCCGCGTCTGCGCACACCTCGTGCGAGCGCCACATTCGAACTCGGCGACTCTCGCATTATAATTCGAACAATTAACAATCAAGCTCCCGCTCCTCTTCCTCCTTTATTGCCACGCGCCAAGTCTCGCAGCTTCCCACCGCGCCTATATATAACATATATCTCTCGCAAGCCATTCATCCATCCACTATGTGGGCAAAAAAAAACACACAAAACCGGTCTGTATCTAACATTCGCGAGCATAGTCGAGCACTATATACACAGGCGCTCTATAGTTATATTCGGTACAAAGAGTGCGTCCGCACTCACAGCAGCGTGTAAGTATACTGCGTAGCAGGGAGTAACGCGCGCGCGAGCAGTCGGCCGCGCGTCTCCGTCCCAACGGGATCTATCGCCTCGTCCTCATTATATTCGCAAACACGTATTATCATAAAGTAAATAACGGGACGTCAGGAGTGTGATTTTCGGCGGGCAGTACGATATTGCAACGCGTCGGCTTGTTGCACCTCTCGACCCTCCGACAGCTGATTGCAGCGCTCGCTCGCGGCTCAGCTGTTTTCCGCGAGAGAGAGTAAGCCCGAGAGCGGCGCAAACAACAAAGCTCCCCCGAAGCAGAACCGCGACGACGACCCGACACGGCCGACGCACACCACTCTGCGTGCGCTCCTGCGTGTGTGCTGTATCTATACAGTGTGTGTTGGTAGCAAATGTCAGGATAACCCTATACTCACTGCCAGCACGATGCTTCGAAAGGAGAACGCGACAAGGAACCAAGGTAGGAGACATATACCTACATTGTAACACGCACATATATATATACCTATATACGCGCGGTATATCGACCCCTTTATCCTATCCTCCCGCGCGCGACGCTCTTTTATTTATTTACGTTTGTTTTCTCTACACCACCGTGTTCGCGCGGCCGCGCGCATGTGCATTGTCGTCACCGCAATTGCATGTGTGCTGCTGCTGATAGAGCGGTGCATCTCTCTCTATTTACAAGTAGCCGCGAAGTGCGCGCGGACTTATACTTTCTTTATCAAAAGAGCCTCTCGATAAGGATGCGTCGTCGCCGTCGCCGGATATAAGCTGCGCAATTCACGAGTGCCACCGCCGCCGTTATAAGCTCTCCCGCGAGATTATAGCGAGAGAGACGCAGAGAGAGAGACAGTGGGAGAGAGAAAGAGGGAGGACGACGCGCGCTACGTTCCCGTATTGTTTGTTGCTCTCGCTCGGAGAGTGCGGTTGTATACCAGAGTGTCGACGCGATGCGGAGGAACAGGGCCAGCAGGGAAGCCAGGAGCAGCGGTAAGTCGATCTGCTCTTATTGCGCGCAATCGCGCAAACGTTCGCGCTTTTATAGATGTATATATAATACAATATATACGACGTTGCGAAAGACAATACTTATATATGTAGGTCGCGAAATTGCAGGCTCCTTTTTTACACCTGCGCGTTCTTTGTCTCTGGACACGTACACACAGACGCATAAGTGCATGCATACTCACGTATGTGTATGTGTGTATGACGAAGCGGCAAGGGACCAGGGGGGCAAATTGCAACAATTGCAAATTTCCGTCCCCCCTCGCATATATAACGGGCGCGCGAAATATTCAAGGTGGCTCGCGGCGTGATGTGTGTGTTAGTCACGCGCGCGCGACTTCGGAGTTCGACCGTGATTTTGTTTGTTTTTGGAGCGAGTGCAAGGGGAGAGAGTATGCGTGTATGTACGTGTCTAACAGTGGAGTAGTTTGAATGTCAGTGATTATTGGTCGGTGCATGTGTATTTGATAAGGTGTTAAGTAATTATGTCATAGACAGTAATCGACGTTGCTGCAAGCAGCAAAGCAAATATCATTATTCGGATGAGGGTTTTTGAAAAATATTGAATTACGTGGTGTTTTTCTGGGGAGAGGAAAACAGAGGAGACGAATGTATATCATAGAACTTAGTTTCCATCGGACCGTCGTTTGGGAACGCTATTAATTAAAGGTTGTATTGGTTATACCATCCAAGTCGCGAGTCAGCATTACTAAATCTTACAAATAATTAATTACCAATTCTTATTTATCACTTTTTGTTTAATATGTTTATAAAAATACACCACACAAAGAGTTTAAGCCTACAAAACCGAAAATTTTTGAAGTATTGCGACTTTTAAAAATTATATATACATTTTTTATTTCATTCAAAATAATGCCGCATCTTCAAATTTTATACAATTCTTATTTTTTTGGTCTTATATTGTTCGGAGACGAATTCCTAACAGATCGCGGAACTCAGAAATATAAAATATTTTTTCTGTTTCAAATAATTAAACATTTTCAAAAGTACAGTCA
>UXGD01001256.1:0-37214 GCA_900474315.1 Torymus auratus | reverse complement strand
CAACAGGCAAGAATGCCCTAGGTTTAACATAATGTATACATATATAACATATAACATATAATATACTATGCTACATTCATCGCACTTCGCGCATACTATTTATCTATTGTTTTTTTTTCGTTTTTGAGGTTAGTTTCAATTTAAAAGTTTGTTTGAGTTCACATTCTACGATAATAATATATAATAAGCTTTTTAATAAAAAACACGTTTTGGATCATAATATAGGTATTTTAATTCTCTTCCGAATGCTACCCATCCGATTAAAATATCTCGATCCTATCATTAAAAAAAAGCAAAAAACAATTTTGAGAAAATCGAAAATTCTAAATAAAACAAACACGCATCGGGCAAATAAAAAAACGAATTTTCGATCCACCATCACACAAAAAAAACAAAGAAAATGAGACCTGTCCGGTTAAAATCGACCGAGTAAAAGCTGAGATCCAGGCGTATACACACACGCACACATACATCCATACAGATATTTTTCAGAAACCATGTATTTTGATTCCTAACACCTCGGAAAACCATTATAACATGTTTTTACAACTTAAAAAATTACTATCACAAAGCTTCCTCTAGGAGGAAGCAATAGAATCTCCATCCTTGAAAATTAGAATTTCTATTTTGAAACATAGAATCTCCATTTTTGAAAAGTAGAATTTTTATTTTTGGAAAAATGGAATTATTACTTCACTAACTCAGTTGCTTTTACTATATTTATTTTAGGTATCAAATTTTGTTTGAGAAATTGTCATGTAATTTTTCTAGTTATGACTCATAACGCGTTTTTAGAAATTTTTATTTTACAATTCAACTTTTAAATAACTCATTTACATAAGGTACACTTTTAGGTATGAAACATATTTCTGCAATGTATACGTTTCTGTATGAGTAAATGTTTGATATTTAATGATGTCAATTTTATTAAATGTATTGTAAATCAAATAATGTATATAATTAATAGCTTGGATTATAGCATTTGACTTCGTAACCTGTTTTAATAATACAATATTTATATTATGCTTTTAACTGCATACAACAACAATTCATTCTTTTTTATTGTGTTACTTGAATGGCACTGATCAATAATGTAGTTTCCAATACTCGTTCTCTGATTGAGAAAGGTCGTAGGACTTTTACACGGATAAAACTAGTTTAATTGAATGTTTAGTTATCTTGATCTGATATAAAACAGGTCATTGAAACGAAACAAAATTTGCTTAATTTCGGTTTTAGGTTTTTAAAATTAATTAAATAAGTCGACAAATTATTGTTAAATTTATATTACAATGTAACAACAACACTCGATTTTATGTCGACTCTACAATCCACTCATTATTATATTTTTCTCTTATTATTAGTATAAGGTTCTCTTTTGCACGTTAATATATTTTTTTCGCAAACCATTGTCCAAGTAACTCTTTCAAATCCACTGTTCACTCCGCACCAGAAAATCACAAAACACTTTCAACCCCATTACAAAAAAACCACAACTCTCCCGGTGACAAATGCCGTGCAAAGCTCGAGAACAGTTATAAAGCTATCCGTCGGCAACCTTTTAACGCATTTTTTTCCTATCTGTCTGTTCCCTCTGTGTTGTTCACATTGATGAAGTTGACCACCAATTTTCACCTTAATAAATGAGAAATCGCAGTTGTAATATAGGTAGATTGTGTTCAATGATCATTACAATCTTAAAATAAAAATTTCAATTTCACATTTTTACTTAATCAAAATCAAAATCGCTACAAACAACCATATTCAAACCAATTTCACGCCAAAGACAACAACACACCACCAGCACCACAAAGCCCGGACTGTCAGCTCTGGCAATTTCCCCATGGGTATGCATCAACTCAGCAGCGCGTTAAATTCGCCGCTATACCCACACACACACCTCTTTACACTTGGCCGCTATAGCCCTCGGAAATCGCTTATAGGAATTGAATCGCTAATCGGCGCCGTGGACCGCTGCTCGCGCGCGTTCGTTTACAGTTATACACTCCCGCGCGTATCGCGCGCGCCGCCCATTGTTTCGCCGTTTCGCTGATAACCCACAAAAGCGCCCTATACGCGCGCATGCGCTTTCAATGGGCGATTGTAATACGCGCAGGCGCGGGTGTACTGTTACGCGCGCCTCCAGCCCGATCAGCAGCGTTTTAGCGCTTATTAGGCGCTCTGTGTGCGCGGGAGCGAGATTTTTCAAAAATTTGCATGAGAAACGCCGCGCGTGGACTTGGTATGCGATACTGGGGTGTTTGGCCAGCGGATTTGTGAAATAGTTTAGGAGGAGTGTTCTCGAAGGCGCAGAATATCGTCACGAGCGGAGTGTAAAATTTATTGTTTATTGTTCTGTTTATTATTAGATGGAAAAATATTCTTACTCCATTTTGCTTCCTGATATAGAGGAAGCTTTGTAACAATGAACAAAATTGTCGAGACAAAAAATGTTCGTAGTTCAACTTTACGCCCGCAACCAATACACATATTCGTGCTTTACTTTACGCCTACTATGACGAAAATATCATATTTAGTAACAAACAGTAAGATGAGGTACAAAAACTGTATTCGGTCGGCCAATTACCTGACTACCTATATGACAGCACTGGGTGCGATTAGTACTTACTTGGATCATATTCAATTTCCACCATCGTTGGCCAGAGATCTGGATAAAGAGTCCGCTCAAAAAGTATAGATATTGAAGCGGGTATTGGATGAGATACTATATCATTAGGCTCTAGATAAATAGACGAAAAAGTCCTACCAAATTTAATCTTGAAAAATTCATTTGTCTAATTTATTATCTAAACAATAAAACATTTGATAATAAAGCAATAAATTTATAATACACGGTTTCTTCGAAATATCGCAATGCACTGGCCTTCGGCTCGTGCTAGCTCACCTACGACTCGTACTGTAAACTCCACACTCGGTCGAAAAAGGCCCACTTTGCGCCCTAGGTAGACAATTAGATGATGTTATATTAGCGGGAGCTAAAAACTTCATCTCCCACGTTTGCGGAAGCTAAAGTACTTTAGCTCCCGCTAATCCATTATTCCGGCATTTTCGGGAACAATCCGAAACAGCTCGATCCCGTTCGAAACCGGCAAATAATGCATCAACGATCGCAAAGTGAATTTCCTCGTCGTTTTTCCTCCTTATACATCCCGCACAATACACTGCTCTATACAACACACACATAGCAACAGTGAAATCGTCGTGTTGATCGCGTCAAAACACCTGCGATCTCTCAGCGTGCATCTTCTTCCTCTGCATGCGCTTTGTCCGCGCTGCACTCGCTGTATATAAGCGCATATTTGTCCTTGGACGCGAACTTTGAACCTGTGCTCACGATAGGAAAGTAACTGTACCGCGCTATATATGTATGTGTGCAGTGGCCGTTTCCTTTTCCATAGGCAAGAGAGCGAGATTTGTGCGCGCGTTTAATTTCGCATTAATATAGCCGATGCAGAGGAGAGGGAGAGAGTCATTAGCCTTAATTGAGACACTTCTCACGCGGCGTTAGTCCTTTGAGGAGGATTTTACCTTTTAACCTGTTCCATGTGAGCAGTTGCGTCGATTATTGAATTTACCGCGTGCGCGGCGTACCGGTGCGCGTTCATTGGATTTTAATTAGATACCGAGCGGCGCTTCGAGTGTGGATTACGATCATTCTTTCTCGTTATGCGCGAGATCAAATAGTTTAGGTGGGTGCTAGTAATATTTGCACATGTGCGCGTTAATGTGTTTCAGTATTCGATTATTGGATCGAATTGACTTTCAGGATTTTAATTGAAGCGGTATCACTGTTTGTTTTTATTAAAGTATGATGTCATATTATGTGTCAATGTTATTAAAAATTGTGAACTAACGATTATTATATTTGAAAATATAATTCAAGCCTGAAGGAAAATAAACCGTTTAATCGAGGTATCTTGAAAGTCATTGTTAGCACTTTCACCATTCTTTTGATTAGTCTTTTCGATTGCGACGACAATATGATGCAAAATGAATATCAATAGGGTTTCTGAAAAATCAATCCAATGGATTAAAAAATTAAAAAAATTGGATAGAAAAATTTCAGGGCAACAATGCTAGATTAGAATCTGAATTAGGCTTTTATTGTTGACATTATGAACGATTGTTAAAACTTATTCAACGAAATTATAATATTTGATCATATTCGTCAAAATTTATATTGGATAATTTGTATTTATTTTAATAGTAAATTACGATACGAGTGCGGGAAAGTAGATTTTCCCGAACATGTATCATACAGCACTTTTTGATATGACGTGCGAAAAGGTTTTGAAAATTTTGTAAATAAGATTAGTTTTCATTAGAGCAGTTACAAGTGAGATATTAGTAAATGACGATAAAAAGTTTTGCAGTTCTGAAATAGACATTAGAAAATAAAGATTTATTTTTATTATCATTTAAAGTCTTTATAGAATCGGTCTCTGTCAATTTTACGATTCGTCTAAAGTGACTGTCAAAAGAACAGAGCAAACTATAGTGTCACGTATCTCTAGACCTTATACATCATGTTAATACATGAAAATTTGAAATTTTGCTAGTGTAAGCTTATGAAAAAAGTACAATGATCTATTATGGAAATCTCTATTTTTGATCCGATTTTAAAAGCACTGCGATCAATAAAGTAGTTTCCAATGCTCGTTCTCTTATTGTAAAATGGTTTAATTCAATGCTTACTTATCTTGATCTGATATAAAACAGGTTTTTGAAACCACACAAAGTTTGCTTAATTCTAATTTTATGTTTTTAAACTTAATTAAATATATGTCAATAAATTGATACCAAACGTAACAGCAGCACTCGATTTTATTTCTACTCTACAATCCACTCGTAAGATACTAAAACTACGTACATACATTTTAATACTCCATTTTACACATATTTTTTATTTTCCCGAAAACCCGTTTCAATTGTCACTCTCAAACCCGCTCTTCACACTGCAACACAAAATCACGAAACACTTTCAATCCCTTAAAAAAATCACAACCTTCATGGTAACAAATTGCGGGTAAAGCTTGAGAAAAGCTGCAAAGCTATGGGCGGCAACCTTTTAACGCATTCACGAGAGCGTATTCGTCGCACCTCGTGCGAAGAACAGAGATTCTCGCGCGCTCGTTTAAAATGCAGATTAGACCGGCCGGACGCGCAAAGCAAAGCCGCCGACAGAGAGAATTGCGCTCGCGAGCGACAATGACTCTGTCCAGCGCACACCTGTCCGTGAATGTGCTCGGAAAAGTGCGGATGGTGGTTTCTTTCGTTTCTGCCTGCAGAGCCAAGTGGTTTTGTGCATTTTGCTTTCTCAAAGAGAAAGCTTTGTAACGGTACAAATTTTCGAATCAATGATTTTGATGAATTTCGATGTTTTGAGGTTCCTGAGTCAGATTAATAGGTTTTTAAAAAAATGTATGTATGTATGTATGTATGAAATCAAATTTTGTCTCCGTCATAACTCCTGAACGGATAGACGGAATTAGCTGAACTTTTGTGTGCACCTTAGGTATGTCCTTAACTTATTTTATTCAAAAATAATTTTTTTTTTATTATTTGTTTGAGATATGCAAAGATATGCAAAATAGAGACCGACATTCTTAAAGTGCATTTGATTTTCATCTAAATTATGTATTTTAAAACTACTCACGAGTTAGTTTTGACTTAAAAATGTGGATTTGAAAAGTAAGTACTTTTTTTAGATATTTTCGATCGAATCCGTGATCCAGAGTTCGAGTCTCTCCTAGTTAGTTTAGGAGCAATGCTCTCTCAAAGACGCTGAAAATCGACGTACGAAGGGAAAAACATGTTGTATAGATTCTTTTTTAATTTTGACAGACAATAAATTATTAAATATATAAAATATATTAAAAGCTATTTAAGAAATAATTTGTACCTTATATTGTACACAAGTAAGTCTGAATCGAAGAATCATCAGGTGACATCGAGAAATTGAATATGGAGATGACAAGGTATAAAATGCAATTGTCACAGGAATGTATTCAATTGTATTTTCGTTCGACTGATAAAAATTATCGAATATAAGAGAGGTATCGTGACATTCAGTTTTGATCCTTCATTCGAAGGCCGAATATTTTGTACAATTTATTTCCTCTTTAATATGGTATGAGGGAGTATAAACTACAATTAATTCTCCAACGCTATATAATTTTTTTGTTTACATTAAAAATACACATTTTTTTCTTCCAATTTAAAAAACACACCCACATGTTACTATAATAATTCAATGCCAACCAAAGCCTGGCTCAACCTACCAATTTATCAATTTTACACAAACTGCCAATTTAAAGTATACAACCTTCGTCGAAAACCGTCGAGACACTAAAATTACACACTCGCCCTCTATACACTTGCATTCACGAAAGACGCATTGCGTCCACGCGCGCTTTACGTCACCATCGCGCATACGCTCCACATTCTCGCTCCCGGAAAAAAGACATACGTATACATACTCTCTTAACCCGCGGCGATTTTCACGCGCTCGTCGTCACCGCCTTCTGCGAAGCGCTATTTTCACGCGCTCGCTCGCGTCTAATTACTTATTCGGCTGCGCGCGTGCGCACTCCGTGGCTAATCCCAATTACGCGCCGAGCAGTGAGTGAACAAAAAATTCGCGAGCGTGTGTATATGTACGCCGAGACTACGCTGTGGGCTTAGGTTCTATTAATATGGAGCGAGCGTTCCGCGAAGTGTAGCACAATGCGAGAGGCGACTGTGTCGAATTGGACAACTTCGCGATATTTTTGCGGGCGCTGTGTGGTGGGTTGAAAGTTGAGAAAGGGGTTAATTGGGCCGTATTTAGAATGTACGTGTGTTTTTGCACTATGATGGTGTGTGACTTTTTGACCAGAAAATGGATTTTATAACAAATAGTTAAATTTCTTTTCAAGCGGGTTACTTCTTTCTAGACAAGGAAATTGATAATGAACGTAGACGCTTTGATTATTTAGTTTTTGTCATTCCGTGCGCAAAGCTTGATTTCGCTCACTAAAAAGTACTTTAATATGCGAGCGAGAAGGTGATTTTAACACCGTGTGATTTTTTTCACCCTCGCACTAGTATAGAAATGTACTATTTTCCAGTTCTATAGGCGGCTCCGAACGACTACCTTCTCGTCAATCTTATCCGCTGTATTTTGATCCTCGTTTGGCTTGGGCGACAATGATCTTTGCGATCTTTCAGAATAATTGAATTACCGATATTTCACCGAAAACGTTTGATCGAGTTCCGTACGCACGTTCAGAAAAATCATATAGTACGCAATTACGCGTACATGTATAAACATAGTTATAACAACTTTCACTGTTCATCATTATATGAACAGGGTTGCAGATTTTGCACTTCATGCATCCGGAAGTTCCCCGGAGACTCCCATCAAGTCAAGCTCAAGTTTCTGGACTTGTTGAGGAATTTGGTGCCTCAGGGAATTAAGTACTCGCAACCCTGATTATGACCATTTTCTTAAGTAACGTATAAATAAGAACAAGAATAAATTTTATTATTATAGCCAAGGAAAGTGAAGGAATCGTGAGAATCTCATGTTAGCTGCATCACATTGAAATTTCTTTCTTTAGGGAACCGTAGTAAACCGTAGACAAGAGGGAATGGAAAGCCCTGATTCAGAGAAATCGAAAGTAAAAGAAGCAGTTACCATTTATGGCACCTCTCCAATTCATTAGCGGACAAAATCTCTATTCTACAAACCACAAAATACATTCGCTTTCAATTATCCGCGCGCGAACACCGTTGCTAAACGCGGAAAACTACCTGAATTCTCCTGCCACGCTTCACTTGAGCCCACCTCTTGCTTTTAAATTAAAAAAAAAACACATACTGCAAATAACTGATTCATCTACCATCGTTTCAATTAACTCTCCGCGAAGTGTTGTATACTCGCAAGAGAGACGAGCTTGAAGCCCGATATAGCTGATATACCTATACTAAACGCCCAAACACGCGCCCCCTAATCAAGACGTCGAATGCACGAGAAAATCCTCTCCCTCTCTCTCGCGTTCACTCTTTCCATCTCCGTCGCGCATTAATCACCTCGCCGCGTTTGTTCGCGCCGCGAACACGTATTTTCACTTCTGCGCTAACGCTAGCTCGCACACACACACACACCGGTAAATCACATCGCCCGCGCCGGATTTCACTCGAAAATGCCGCCAGATTTTTCGCACGCCACCCGCGAGCTTTTATGTTCGACATTCCCGTGCGGGATTACAGACACACGAGCGGCGCGCGTCGCACGAGCAGAGTTTCTTTCTTTGTATTTTTTGTTTGTTTGTTGCTGTTACTCGTTTGCGAGCGAGTGTTGGGGATTAAACGAAAGTAAAACGGGGGAGGGAGAGCTTTTTTCGGATTTTTCGTGTGAATTTTCGCGCCGCGAAATGTCGATTGGTGTCTCTGCGAGTTGCTGTTTGATGTGGGAAAACTTGTTGGTATTTTAGAAAGAATGCGTAATGTAGTATTGAAATTGTTGTTCGCCCTGTTGGTATTTATATCTAATTAGATACCGTGGATATAGCTTATTCCGTACGGTTTGTATAGACTATAATATAAACTTTTAAAGTTTATTATTCTATAGTATTCCATATTAAGACACGCAGATCGTCTTATGTGAATAAGTTTTTTTCAAGTCTATTCACCTGTATATATTTAATACAAATTATTATAAGTAGTTTTATAGTAAATCAATGAACCACCCGATATATATTATATTCCTATACCGTTGAATGGTTCAGAATTCGTAACGAGATCAGAGTTTCATTATGCAAGTGCAAGTTGAACTTATTTCAAGTTGTACATTCATGAGGACATAAACATAAAACATTTCCAAACCCTGTATTTCCAGACAATTCTGCTAAATATTCTTACCCATACGTCGCTCTTCTTTTTTCACAGGGCAACGAGCTGGTGACGCCTGAAGGCTGGCCCCTGACACTCGGCGGCCATGGACTCGTCCTGAGGCTTGGCGAGCTTGAGGCCTCGACGCTGCGCCTTGGGGAATGCTACCTCTGCGTGCGCAACGCGGGTGCGAGTGCCGCCCTGAAGACGAAGACGGTGCAGCAGCAGCAGCAGCAACAACAGCGAGAGCAGCAGGATCAGCAGAAACATACGTTGACGGTGACGAACGTAACGAGCAGCAACAGTGTCGACGGTGCGGCCACCTACGAGGACAGCCCCGCCGCCGCTGACACGGCCGAGCGGAGTACTGTTGAGGTGCGTTGTAGTTTTTGATTTTTGTATAGGGAGGATTGTTAAGGCCGGATAGATAGTATTAGCGATGGGTACTTTGAATAATTTTAATGTTGTCTTACGTTCAGAAGATATATTCCCATATCTTTACAAATTTCATTCAAAAAAACTACTTTTTGGAACAAAATATAGGTACGATTTTTTTTTCTAAAATTACTGCAACGTTGAGTTATTATTATAATTGATTGAAAAATAACGTACGACGGTTTTTTATTCATTTACTACGAAGAATTTTTTTTTTCGAATAAACAGATTTACTTAGATTGGAACTCGATTATCGCACCATGGGAAATTTTGAAACCGAATCATAAATTAAAAGCTTGTAAAAACTTTGCGATCGCGTATACGTTGATTCCTCTAAAAGATAAATATCAAAACGTACATTCCATTAATAAATATATACCGGGAATTCATATCGCGCTAAATGAAAAATGCATCTGGACGCTCGATCAAAGAAATAATAATTTATGTCTTCCGCTTTATCTCGCGCGGGCGAATCCCAGCCGCGCGGATATCATTGTCTGACTTTTCGGCGAAGAAGAATCGCCGCATGGTATTGCATACCAATCGCGTTGCGTCCCGACTGACAACCTTTCTCGCAACGCACGTCGAATCGCTGACAGTGTACAATTTTTTTTCCATACGCGCTTGGCCTTTAATTGGGTGTACACATATATCTATATAACGTTCGCGTGATTTTATCGTGTGAAAAGTTATGAGTGATCGCGGGTGATAATTAGCCGTTGGAGTTGCCGATTGCCCCGCTGATTTGGGTAGTAATTTTTCGGTGCTGTGATAATATATTCGCGATGGTTATTAATGCTCTCGTCGGGGATGCAAATTTATGTACTCGATACTTTGATGTGAGCGCGCGCGTATTATACTACAGTTTATTTTAATTTATATTTCGAGTGACTGTTGTGCAGGGTTATAAGGGAGATGAATGTTGTACCGTACACTTAAGATGCGTGATTTATTTTTACGCGCGTACTTGTATATTTGTTGTATTTTAATTTCACTTCTTTGAATGATTATATACACGTGTTTTATAGTGAACACAACATTTTTTTAATAGATATAGTTGTTCTTACCTATAAGGATTGTCGCTTTTAGGGAAGAATGGAACGTTGTTATACTACTTAATAATCAATTTTTTTTTCTACCAGTAATATTTTTATTCTCGGATAAGTATAATTATTGGTAGCACAAAGACATCAAGTTTTAATAAAAGTGTACAATATTACCCACCTATAAAAGCAAACATTTAAACAAAAAAGCCAATAATGTTTTCCTTACATTCGTAACATTGGATAACGTTCGATATATTTCTTTACGTTATATCCCTTTTTAGAAGCTTAGCATAGGCAATAGTTTGAAAAGAAAAGCTCTTTAAATAAAATTTTCAAAGAACAGCTGTTCAAGATCCACATTTCCTTTTTGATCCTTTTGTGAATCTTGAACAATTCTTCTGTAAAAGTATTTGAGCTATCCAGGGATTTCATACATCGCCGCTATATAATAGAAATCAACTATCACTGCCTCTACTGTCAACATCGCAAACCTCATTACTATAATAACCACACAACAACGCAGCTTATCTAACTCTACACGTTACCCCTCTACCATACAGATAGCCCTGGTGTGGCGAGCGTCGTCGATGCGGGCCCCGGGGATCCTCGGCTGGGACCGGGAGGACGAGTTCATGGACTGGCGCGGCGGCGGCAGCGTCGGCGGTGGTGCATCCTCCGCCGGTAGCGGCACCTCCAGCATATCCTCTTCCCAGAAGCTGCCCTCATCCTCCTCGGGTCTCTCGTCCGCCTCCTCCTCGTCGGCTTCCTCGAGCGAGTCGCGCTGGATGAATCGCCACCATCATCATCATCACAGCAACCACCGGCGTCAGGTAGATCGCGACGAAGTCGATCGATTACGTTACCGAACGCACGAAAGCAGGTCCACCGACAGGCACAATTATAGCAGCGCGAGGCTACAACAACTGGATCAGCTCGTTGGGGCTGGACACGACGTGGTGAAGAGCAAGTCGTCGTCGAGCGTTGATGCCTGGGCGGAGGAGGCACGAGCTGCCAGCGAGCGTAGAGCGACCAGCTCGAGTAGATGCGCCGAACGCGCGGCTGAGCCACATGGCTATTCGACAATACATGGTAATGATTTTTTTTTCCAGCTGGGATTCGAACGCCATGATATGTTATTTGACATCATAATATAGTCTTTTTAAAAGGATTTATTTATAAAAATATTTAAACAAAAACGAAAAATATAAAACAATAACTTTTTACATTAAAGTTAAAAAAATTTTTTAATACAAAAGAAATAAATCGCATTCAGTTTGGGATATTTTTATTGTTTGATTCAAACTTACGGTTTTATAAATAATTATGCCACATTGATGCCTAAAAACAAGGGGTTCACCCTTGAAATAAATCAAAATTCTCCATCGAAACGTAATTCACTAATTAATTTGAATTCCAAGCAGCACCAAGCGACGCGAGGAACAAGCTAAAGCGCGGCACCCGCGTCGTATCACCAGCTACGATGGAAAAGTGGAAGGAAACCGCGCGCTGCGAGACCCGCAGTCGGGTCCTAGTACCGCGCGACCTCGCCAGTCCAGTCGCCCTCGAGAGTGTCACTTCGGCGACGGAATTCAAAGACCGGCAACTGAATGGCAATAGCAGCAGTAGCAGCGATACCCAGCAGCGTTTAGAGTCGATGGTACCCCGCCCGGACGAGGTCACGGACCTTGAGCTACCAGGCTACATCAACACCCTCCTCGTCACGGTCGAGCGTAAGATCGAGCGCGTCTCCATCGACGATCTTACGTTCCCGTGCACCGCGTGCCGGAACATCGACACGGACGACCCGCTGTTGGGGTGCAAGTGTGCCGGGGATAGCTGCGAGTGCGAGAACGAGGCGGCCTGCGAGTGCGGAGCCACGGGACATGGTAATGGCGAGGTCAAGGTGGAGGTGAGGAGCTTCGAGGTCGCTGGTATCAAGCATATCGACAGCGACGACGAGGAGGAAGTGCGCATGGGTTTTGGTGAGTACTATATGAATTATCAAGTTGTTTATGGCAATTGTTGCTATTACTTAAATATATCATGTCTCCACGTCCATCTTGTAGGCCGAAACCTCGATTATCATTATATAATAACGATCGTTTTTTTCCATATTCATCACGACTATATGTGGCGGCTTATAATTTGCCTATCTCGTGTTTAATAGAACAAGACAAAATAAGCGAGACAAGTTTGAATAAATTGCAACTAAACTCTAACAAACTTACGTGATCCAACATAATGCAATTATATAATCCGCACACTCCATAGCGCAAACTATAGCACGGGAATTCTAAACAGAAGAAAGACCCATCCTAAACCCGCCCGCATTATAATAAAGCCGCAGCCAGCGCCCGCGCTCGCGAAAACGAGCAATTATGCAGCGCAGCAGCAGCAACAGCCAAGGCAATACTAATATGCCGCGCTTTCCAAAGCCCGAGCGCGCGCACACGCAATTAAACTTGTTTCCATCGTCGTTATTAAAGGCAGTTTACGACTCTCTTTTCGCGTTCCGCAAAGGCGCCCCCGCGCGATGACATAATTAGTAAAAGGCGCGCCAATTAGTCTGTGTGTGTGAGTATCGCCGCGTGAGCGCGGGGATAATTCAATTTGCTTCGGTCGCGCGAGGAGGAAAAATTTCGGTAGTAAAGCGAGCTGCTGTTGCCACACCCATATGTGTGTGTACGGAGAGTTATAGGTTGGAGCGGACGGAGACGTTACGGTTTTCCGACGCACTTAAAATGAGAGCTGTGACGTGGCAATGAATATGACCATGATGAAGTTTTGCTGGGGGTTAGTGGAAAAACGGTGATTTTTTTAATAATTATTGTTTATACATATTTGATAGAATGAAGAAAATGTTGTTAGAATTTTGTGTAGGGTAATCCTTGAGGAATGAAATAATAAGATACTTAATATACTTTATATTATGATAATCCGTCTGCAAATATTAATTTTCAAAATATCACAATATTCCTTTAAAAACCATCGCTAACTCGATAACTACCGTACACACGTCAAAAGGAAAAATAACCGATAAATTATCGCAATTAAAAAAAAACTCGATGATTTTGCCCACTTTCCTCGTGCACGCGCAGCCCGCGCACGTAAAAAGCTCATGCGATTAACTAGGCGAATTAGCGAGAATCGCCGATATATCCTTTCTAAATCAAACGTCGGGGAATTCAATTAAAACGCGACGAGCGAACATCCGGCCGCTTCGGCAAAAAGAGCGCGTAGAAGTAAGAGAGAGAATCAATCGTCAGTCATAGCACGCGCCCGGCCATTCGGCGAAACCTACGCGTACGCGCAAAAGCATCTAGGATGCGAGAGACGGCTCGCAAAGTCGGCCGAGAGGATTCCATTTTCCCGTGTGCGCACGATGCTTTTGTATGCAGTTCGAAGGTGTGCGCGGCGATCCGACCTACGTCCGGGTTTGAGTTTCAGGAATCGCGATGATGAAGTATGACATGTGATGGTTGCTGTGCTGGTGCTGAAATGTATAGGAAACTTACGCAGTTGTGCGGCGGTTTAAGGATATAGTGAATCAATGTTGATAATTCATTATTGGATAACAGGTGTGACAGTTTAAAAATAACGAATGTAAATTAGTTAATGCAATTACACAATTGTAATTTTCCATTTTAAAATGTAAGCCAATTTTTACTAAAATCTTATTTGGATTATGACGGCTGTTCTCTTATTTCTAAATAAAATTGATTATTCGTTATCTTTTTATTATCAAAACAATAAAATTAGAATTATAAATTCCTCGAGCTACTATTTGTACTGTAATAAGAAACTGCATTTCTTTTAGCATTTTTCTCACATCCAGCAATCCCCGCGTCTAAAAAATTAAAGAAAAACATCGCATCTATTGCTCAACTCACTTCCGTTTTATCCACACCACAGTTTCTCAAACCCAAAAAAAAACCCTCGCATAAATCCTTTCACCATCACACCAAAACCAAAAGGAATCCCCCGCATAGTCCCGGTTTGCCCGCGCGTATGCGCTTAGAAAACAAAGGAGGAAGCGAGCTCTTTACTTATACACAGCGCACCGCGGCGTGAAAAACAGAGGCGAATCTCGCGGGTGTGGCGCGTGCGTGGGCGGGCGGGAGGCGATTGTGAAAAACGGCGGCGAGAGAGCCTCGGGGAATGCGACTCGACGGCATTTCGCTCGTGCGACGCTTTTAATGCGAACAGGTCGTCCTGGCGCGTTGTTGCAAAGAGTAAAAGAGAGAGAGAGATGGGCTGAGTGGATTTTAATTGCGAGTGCTTGTGGGTAGGAGAGGCATGTTAGCTGCAAGTGTGCGAGCTTGCATGGGGAAAAGGGGGTGAGCTGTGTATAACGGTGGGAAAATTGAAGGCGATCGGAGAGTTTACGGAAAGGGTCGATGAGAATATGGAGTAGTTTGTTATTTGGTTAAAAGCTTATTTTATAAAGAGAAATTATATCAAGTTAATGATGTAGGTTATGTATAATATACCGTTTGAAGTTTGCGATTGATGAACAACAATAAATATACTGTATAATAGTGCGGTCATTATCGCAGCACTAATTTCCTTGACAAGCACGCTGATAGAAATATAGATCAATTTCGTACCTATAAAAATATATGTCGACTATACACTATCCAGAAAACAAACAACATTCCCGCTATTACCAATCACCAACCTACACTCTCGACTGATCCCTCGCTTGTCCGATATCTCCTAAAAAAATCGTCCTCCACCTCTCATCGGCCAATAAAGTGCAATTTTCCGGCAGCGTGGTGCAATATCTCGGCCGGAACACCGCGCAGCCGCCCACGCGGCCTCTCCTCTCGGCTAATCAAATCAGGGAAGAAAAGCGAGCGGCGCGCGGCTATACGACAAAAGATAGCGAGAGGCCGAGGGAACGACGACCACTTGTCGACCTGTCGGCTCGTGGCCGAGCGAATAAATCGCGCGAAGAGAGAACAGTGTAGCGGTTGGGTTGTGCGCGGGTGGATGCGCGCGTTAGGAGTGTGTAAGAGGCAAATCGCTCGGCTGCAGGGTTGGCGTGGAAGGTTTTAAATTGGTTATGTGCGAGTGAGCGGTTTGTAAAAAGCTCTTCATTTAGTATAATGTGCATCGGATATTATATTTATAGGAGGATGATGAAATGTGATGTCGGTACCTATATTTTAAAATTACGAAAACAATGGTTATATATAGTACTAATTTTGAATTCAAAATGAAAATTTGTCGTAAAAATTAAGTAATTTAAAAAAATATCTATTTAATTTATATAGTAAAACGTGTTGTACTGCATATAGTGCCACCCTCCATTTAAAATACATTATTGAGTTCGGCGTCCCCTTAAGCTCAAAGAATCCGGAGACGCGAGATCCATGTAGAAGAGGAAGTCACGCAGATTTGAAAGATTCTTGAGCCCAAATAGCCCGTGCACAAAAAGTTACGCACATACGTGCTACAGTAAGAGAGTAGATTATTAAAAAAGTCTGCACAACAGCTTCTTTTTGAGTGGAACTCTTGTTCTTCGGCTATTCGGGCTTAAGAATTTTTTAAATAATCGACTCACTACATGAATTTTTAAAATAATCGCTTGCTCACAGTGGCACGTCTGCGTGTCTTCCCCTTCTACATGGATCTCGCATCACCCGCCGATTTGGGTTTAAGAATTTTTTAAATAATCGGCTTCCTTACCGTCAGACGTCTACATAGCACCCTCGGGTATTTGGGTCATAGAACTTTTTAAATGAATCACTGATAAAAATGGTCTTAAGTTTAAGAAAGTTTTGTGTTATAAATTTACTAAATTTTAAGAATAATGTAACTGAATGTAATTTAATATAAAAAAATACATTAGATTTAATATAAAGCCGGATAAATAAATGCCAAATTTGACATTTGATTTTTCCCGCCATATATCCAGTTAGCATGCTGCCGCTAGGCGGCGCACCCCTTTCCCGTGGCCTCACCTATAGGTACCTATTTAGGTATACCTAAATAAACCGGCCCGAGGGCATACAGCGGCGCGTTGCCAACTACCTCGCCAACCTTTATCACTCGAACATGTCGTTAGTAGATGGTCATCAGCAACTACCGAAGTTTATTGAGTTTTTATTTAATTAGTTATTATGATTATTTCGATACATTATTACGATTAGAAAATGTTGTATTCTTGACACCACAATCTTTATATTGTATCGGAAACTGTATTACTGTATATAAATATTGTATCGATTATTGTCTTGAATATTGAGGCATTGAGGCAAGACAATACAATATCAACATTAAACTTGCAAAATTACTTCCACAAGGACTTTTTCACAACAGCCTCATTACTAGCTCATGCGTCTCTGAGACGCGCGCTCTTAAAAATTAATTAAAAACCAAGCGCGAAGAGCCATCCTTCACCCGGTAAACCCCCCACAACAGCAGCCCTTTAATTACCAGAAACACCCCAACCCCTCCTCTCCCGAAAAAAGAAAGAAAAAAAAGACCTCCGAGATCATAAAAGCGAAGGCGCTCGAAGGAAGGACGCTTTTAATTACGCGCGCTCGCTCTCAGTCCGAGCTCCGTCATTTTCGCGCGTCGCGCGCACGCGATGCAATTTCGCTATCGTTCGAGAGAGAGAGAGAGAGACGTCGCACCCGAGAGAGCAACGAACCCCGCGGAGACGGGATAATGGCGACGGTCTGTCTGTCCCTCTCTCCTTGTGTCAGAGTCAAGGTCTATCTGGCTAATTTTAAGCCAAAGTGAACCTATATCGCGGCGTGGTTGTGTAACTAAGTGATTCCCATGATTGGGCGGGGGTGACGAGATATATAGAGAGAGAAAGAGAGAATGGTGGTGGCGGTGATGGATGGACGGCGGTGAACGTGATGACGGGATAGTTCGGGAGATTTGGCGCGATTAGCGATAGGTTTATAGGGGATCTATTATTATGATGTCTTTTATCAGAAATTGCTGCTGCTGTTGTTTTTACGGTAAAGGTAGAGATAGAATTCTAATTTAAATATTAAAGCTTTCAAAACTTATAAACGAATTTCAAAAGATGTTTCAATAATAGTTGGATTGAATTATACAAGATTGAAATTAACGAACAATAATTTATTTCAGAAAAGTTCAGTTGAAATTCCAAATTACGCAAGAACTCTCAACAAATTACGAAATAAGATAATTAACACAACCATTTCCTCTAATCAAGCCCCTTCATCCACCTTCTTTTCTCAAATTCATTATAATATGTTTGTTCACTGCTCCCTCCTAATCGGCGATTCACATCGGAAACCCTTCCCTATATCTCTCTCCCAATCGTTCCAAGCGACAACCAATCCTCCACTTCCCTCATCAAACGCGCGCGCGCACCATCCCTCCCTTTATCCGTCTCCGTCCAATTGCGCTCGTCTTCCAACACGCACAAAAAGCATCCACGAGGGAAAGGTCGCGCGCTCGCGCTAAGTATGATTGAGGCAGGACGCCTCCGGCGACGATCGCCTTTACTTCTTCTTGGTCGGGGGCCTGGAAACGCTTTAATTTGATTAAGTCTCACTTGTCTATCTCGCGTTTCTTCTACGTGCACTTCTTCGTCTACGAGGCTCTCTTTGTTTTCTCCTCGGCTCTTGCCACGGTGAACTATGGTGCAGGAATTGCCGCGTCGGGTGCGGATGTAGCTTAGGGGTGATGTCGCATTTTTTTGTCTGCGATAGTGGAGTGATGTTTGTACTTTGATAGGGTACACGCTTATCTGTGTAAATTATTTGCTATAATTTTCATTATTTGTTTCATATAAATTTATATTTTTTGTTCGGGCTAATAAATAGAAGCGATCTTATCAGTGAGCACTCGTTAAAGTCCGGCGGTAAAATAACTTGATTATGTCAAATTGATTGTGCGAATAACGCTTTTATTCGATTAAGTTTCACTCGCTCATATCTGATTATCTCTCATGTTTGCAGTCCATTGTCCGCGCCATTGTCTTCATCTGCTTTCCTTTATGGCCTCTCTCTCTTTCTCTCTCTCTTCTATTCGTGCGACTATTAGCAATCTAATTTTAGACAAACGCCATTCAGCCACTTCCCGCATTCGACTCGCTAGACTAATTAATTTCTCCGTGTCCCTATTAGTGCATCCCCAGAACTCGTCGACATTTATCTGCGCAAAAGTAGAACCCTGGCCAATAGAAAAAGCTCGACACTATCAGCTCGCTTCTTACTCAAAGACACATGTCCTATCGTCACGCGTGAACCGGGCGATTAATTTCTGGAAAAATAGAGAAAAAAGGGCTGCTCCTAATCACCGGAAGCGTTTAACAGCCCGGCGACGCGTCTACTTACGCGAGAGCTGTCCCCTCCGGACAACAACCGTGTATATGTGTGTGAGTGGTGATCGCGTTCACGCCCGCGCAACGAGCCGTGTAATTTCGTCGTGTTGTTCGCGTGTCCGAGGGGGCCAGGTATATGTATTCGGGCTTTGTTCCGGTTGAGTTTTTTTGGAATCGTGTTTGACGTATATGTATTCATAAACAAACGCGCTTTTGATCATAATTAGCATATACTGAATTGTGTTATACGAAACATGTAAAATATGTAAAATAATTGTTTCCTGAAGTTAATTTTTAATGATGTGGATATATACACTATGTAGATGTAAACTGACTACTAATGATTGATAATTACTTATTTATAATTATTAAAATAAATTCGTGTAATGATTGATCATAAAAATTTTAATATACTATCTTGCGTACGGAAGCAACAAAACCACTATAATTATTTGCTAATTATCGAGCTGAAATATATTATTATAGTAATACAATGCATAAATATGCTATAGAATTTTTAACTGGAAATCTTTGGTTATTATGTTCTGTTATATGAAAACAAATATGAACTTCCACACAACGCTTTTAAATGTTTCAAAGAACAAACATATTATACACTTCTGATTATTACGTGTATACCGACAAAGACACAGACACAGACAGCGGCATATTACACGGCCATTAAACGCTTCCGGTGATTAGAGGCGAGGTTCACGTGTATGCGCACGAATTCAGGAACGCGCCGCACGGGGGAGAGGAATATCATGCGAGTATAGTTTCACGCATGTGTGTGCACCCTTGAACTTCGAAAGGCAGCAGTCCGGGAAACTTTTTTTGTTTGTTTAATAGACATTATAATGTTATACGCCGGTCGGCTTTGATCGTTTTTATCCTTTGCCATCTAGTTATTGACCGTTATACTAGTGTAACAACCGATTCTTACTGCCGTTATTTATTGCACGCAATCGTGCTTTTAAATAGAAATTGGTAATTGATGGATAGTTTGCATTTGTTATTAGAAAGGATCACTTATAATATTTTCCTCAGAATTAGACTTGTTACCACAAACGTAAAATTTAAAAATTGTTCTAATATCGGTACATTCATTTAAACAATTTAAAAATAACCGAATGCCATGACAATCCACTCGAATCTATATTAAATAATACTTATACATCATTATATCCAAAAGCGACCTCCTCGACAATATCCACTCGGCGCAAAATAATTGCACTATCCCAACAAAGCATAAATCGTCTCCTCAACCAGACAACAGATCGAGAGCACACACACACAGACACACGACCGGACTCTCTCGCACACATTTCTAATGAAGCAATTTCCCCTCGTTAGGAGATCGATCGCCGCGCGCGACTCCTCACGTTCCCCCTTAACCATCAGCATCGCACACGCGCGTGCGATTCATTAGCCTCGCGTCGGGAAACCAATAAACTCGAAACCTCAGCGCAAAAACCTACTCTGTGTGTGTGTGTGTCGTTCCAGCTATATGTAGGCCGGCAAAAAACCGCCCGCCCGCGCGCGGCCCTGACCTCATTGTCCGCCCTCGGACACAATGTCCGCACTGTGCGCGAGAATATATACGAATCGATCTCCCGCGAGGTTCGCGTTTCCGCGCGCGTCCCGCTTTTCGCCGGCTGATCGCCGATAAACAAAGAGAGTCTTACCTCGCGATGTGTGCGGAGGAGAGCGTCGCTGCGTCGTCACGCCAACGCGAGCGCGCGTGCTGGTGAATCGAATCGAGCGATCGGTTCCGCGCACGCCTGCTGCGCACACTTGCAGTTCTGCGGGTGTTTCGCTCTCGTGCTGTGGTATTGTTTTGCGCGTGTGTGAGGTGCGGGATTGATGCTTCGTTTGCGATTTAGAGGATGGAGTGTTAAGATCGGTTTGTTTTTGCGTGAAGAATTTTGGTAGTTGGATGACATTTTGTTGGGAGAAAAGTTTTGTAATGTCTTTAGTTTATTCCGAGAAAATGAAAAATATTGTATGTCCATGAATTTATCTTGTCATAATTATTGATTTATTATTATGGACTATATAATTGCCGTGTATTTCATTTAATTTACAAGTTTAAATTCAATGCTCGTGTATTTATACTATTCTGAATAAATACTAGACTAATTTTAATTAACTAGAATATTATAGTCCTCACTTTTCAATGAAATTATAATAGAATTACGAAACCAATTATTTATAATTCGCACGACAAAAAAACCGCATTAATCAAAAGACTAACGTATAATCACTCCCGCTATAACCATATACTATTTGTCAGTCACAAGAAACAATTCATTCAACAATTCACACGCGCCAAAAGCGAGCCAGCGCGGCGCGCGAGAATATATTTGCGCAACCTCACACACTACAAAAAGCTTATCAGTCCAAATAAAACCGATCGCGCAATAAACCGTAACAAGACATTTACTGCGCGCCGACGCCGGCTGAAAATAGGCGTCAGCGCCGCGCTATTAAATTTCAATAAAGCCTTGAAAAACCGCCTCAATAAAAGCCATAAACTTTTTGCCCCTGGAAAAGCAAAGTATAACACTTATACGCGCCGCGCCACGGGTAATTGCCCCTTACTCTCGGCAAAAAAAAGAAACCAAGAGAGAGAAAGACAAACGCGTCCACCCGGAAAAGAGGAGCACGCGCGCGCCCGTCGCCGTCGTAAATCAGACGCTCAGCCGCGCGCGTACCTACGCGTATACTGTAAGTGTCGCCAGTTTCGCCGATTCGCGAAATGACAGAAAATTGCCCGGTGATTCATTAAGCGAATGAGCGGCTGTATACGTGGCTGCTGCTTACCCAATAAGAACTGGAACGAATGCGGTAGGTATGTGGGTCAATAGACGCACGCGTGCTGAGCGGACACACACGTGAGTTCGAGCTACGACATAGGTACATATACTGCGAGTTCGCGAACGTGGGTATGGGATACGGGTAGTTAGAGAGAGAGAAGGTGCGGAGACAATGGAGTGAGTTAGTGGCCGGAAAAATGTCAATCGACACAGTGTGCGAGCGCGTTGCGCCGGTCGTAAAGTGTCGTGACACGGTGCTCTTGATATGGCGAGAGGGGCTGGTTCGTGGGATTTCTGGAGAAACGATCTGTTGCATTCGTGATAAATAATTAGCTTTGTTGAATTTGTATATAGGCGCGTTGGTGCTTGGAAAAAAGCTGGAAATTTATAAATATGCTATTGTTTCTTATGCGAAAAATATAATTGCCCTGAGAACATTTAGTTACAAGTTATTTATCCTCCTTAAATGACAAAATAGAACAGTTAATAATTAATCTTTATTTCAAAAAGTCTTTTTAAAATAGAGTTTATACGATGGAATTTAAAAACATCAGAATACGAGACTCTCGCAATATTATACACTTTCATAAATTACAACGCAAAACAGCATTAAAAATTTCCACTCCTCAGCCAGCACACAACGACCCTTCCACTTCGCTAAGCCACCGACGAAGCATCAAAACCTCTCAAGCTCTCTCGCCGCTCCTACTTCCCGGCGCATCCTCGTCCGCGGTATACGCAAAAAAGCGCAAAAACCACGCGCCGCGGGCATACTACTGTGTAAACACGCATTATCATATCTCGTTTCTCTCTCTCTCTCTTCTATATATATATAAGCGAGTACCAGCGCGCGAGACTAAACGTCGTTCTCCAAGGACCTCTCTCCTCTCCACCTCCCCGTATATACAAAAAGCTAAAAAAGCGAAAGCTCTCTTTCTCCCCCCGCGGCGCATCCCGAAAAACCCGCTGCTCCATTATCCGGTCCATTTACGCACGAGGGGGCCCTTGAAATCTGGCACGTTCCTCACACACATATACGCATGATGCACACGCGCGACGGAAGCAATTAAAGTCGCAAATGGAAACTGGATTCCATGCGGCGATTCCCGCGAAGCGCGCGCGTGCCGCGAATGTGAAATCATCTCTGTATACTGCTGCTGTGTGGAGAGAGAGGGAGACTTTTCACGTGAGCGAGCGTCGTGTGATGCGCGCTGCGGGTAGTATGGGTGCAATTAGCGCCGCTGGTTTAACGCTAAGTGTCTAATTACTGGCGCGAGAGGGAGAGAGAGAGGAGAGTATATGGCGACGATTAGCCGATATAATGAGAGTATGGTACTGGGGAACTAGGTGAGCGCTTTTCGGGATGTCGATGCTGTATCGTCTGTGCGGGGAATGGAGAGAGGTAATAGGGGGTTAGAAAGTTTTTTACGGTTAGTTTAGGGCTGTGTGGAATAGCGTTTTATATCTCATGTGGTCATTGTGCTGTATATTTAAAATTAATTCAAGGATATATACAACACTGAAACAGTTAAACTGTAAACCGAGCACTATGACTATTAACATTGCTCATTCAAATTTTATTATTTTTAATTCTGAAATGAATTTATACATCAGTTCGTATGTTAAAATTAAGAAAATGCATGTACTCATTATTGAACTTTTGAACTTTGTTGAAAGCATTATTATTAATTCAATTGCGTAACCAACAAACGTGTCACAGTATTATACATTTATTCATCCATATGCAAAGTACATCATTAAGAATTGCCTTCGGCCAATCACCGATTGAACTCTCTGCTATCACACCGTTCCCCGTTTGTCCTCCCGCAATATTATCTACCCCAGTCCGCCAAGTAAAAACACAATATAATTACTCCGAAAAATAACCGTTCTTACCGAACTCCCTCGCGAATTCCACTCTCTCCTTATCAACTCGGCCGAAACCAAAGCCGACAAAAGAACCGTAAACCCACGCACCGCACTGTAGTCACGCTCGTTATAACAGTTAAAATTAACCCGAAAAGAAAAAGATAATCCCGGGGGCTCTCTCTTGGTGTATTATCGCGCCTCTCGCGCGTCCGCCGACGAATGATTAATTCACTCTTTCTCTCCCTCTTGAGAAAAATCGTCTCGAGCAAGCGATCGGACGTCATCGATCTTTCGCTCTCGGCCTTTTTTCTCACAGCCGCGGCATTCATCACAGCGCGTCGTCTCAATTAGTCACGCGCTAGAGCGTAATCTTGCGCCGCGGCGGGTATGCAAATGATGCGCGCTTTCCGCCGGAAAACGGAAGTTTGCCAGGGGAAATTGTTGGCTTTGATATCGTGGTATATAAGGTTTGCTATTAAAAGTTTATGGAGGAATCTCGCTATTGCTGTGTTTACTTTGTAACGTGATATTTCGTAACGTGGTTGTTATGATTGGAGCAGGGAGATAAGGGACGACGAGTGCTGTGATAAATCTCCATAAAGTTTATATTTATTTGAACCGATGAATACGTGAATTATACGTTGTACTATCCCTTAAGGGCTGTGGTTATACAATTTACTTATACGAGCAATCGGAACGTTGGGCAAATTTTCAAAACGTCGATCATAGCCCGGTGCAATAAAGTATAATAATTTATTTTAAAACCCATTAATAAGGCCTCTCTCTCTCACCCTTTGTATATTATTTATATCTCGCGAAAAGAAATTATTAACGACCTTATTAAAAGTGACACATCAGAAAACCAATTGCGACCACTTTCGACTGCTGATGAATAATCCAGCTCCATATATCATCAACGACACTTTTAATAATCTCTCCCATCGCTACAAAAATACTCTCTCTCTCTCTCTCTCTTCCAAGTGCATAAACTCCGACAAAAGGCAACCGCGCGACTCATCGCTCGCCAAAATGACGACGAGAAAAGAAAAAGTACCTCGCGTCTCATTAAAATCACTTCATCATAAAAGGACATCCTCTCTGTGTGTGTGCGCGCGCCCTCGCGACCTTCGCACACGAATCAATCGCCGATACGTACGCTTGATTTACGCCTCGCGGCGCGTTTATAATATGCCGGCGCCGCGAGCTTTTAATCGATGCGCGAGCGATTTTTGCGTCCGGACGTGACACTCGCGCTCGCGCGGTTCTCTTTTGTCGCCTTTGTGAGCACGCGGGGATAATTGAATTTTTGCGGCTGTATGCGCCTTCGGCTCTGATTAGCCGTGGGATCGCGTCTGAGACATTAATGAGAGCCGAGAGTGGGGGGTGAATTCTTTTTGTGCGATGATGAGCGAGGATGAACCAGGGGGTAAGAGAATATATGAGGGAAGGTACTGTTAAATGAATTATGATTTATTTTTTGAAGAATGAGGGAAGTTATTTATATTTTCGTTTACTGTGTCGGCTATAAGTTTTCAATTTACTGGTCTCCGATGAATTTGCTATTTTTATAGAGAAACCTTTTAATGGAACGTATTTTTTATATTATCTCATAAAATAATGTTTGCATACTTTGACGAAATCATTAATAATAAGTTTCAATAATCATATTTCTCTCGGTCAATTCATGTGTTTAAGATAGATTACTAATCACTTAATTTGATTAGTGCAGCTGATGGTAGTTTTAACTAATGAGAGTTGTAAGCACCTGATGGCCATGGCAATGATATTGAACGTCTTCTGACGGTGATCATACTTTCTCGGCGGAACTGACCGAGCATCATTAGACAGGCTTCTACTTGCAGCACCTCCTCGATTATCGGCCACCCTTTATCATTGTTACACTTCACGTAATTCTTCGGCAAGCGAATGATCCTTTAGCAAGTTGCAAGTTCCAAAACGAGTGCCGCTGACACACTTCTTTCATCTCACTATATAGACTACTCGCGCAAGATCACGCTTATACCGGTTAGAAGTTTCAGCACAGTATCATTGTCCACATTATACCTTACTGCACGATAGCGCAGTGTTCTGCGTTACCTACTCTCGGAAATTCGAAAAAAACCATCTAGCGCTACTATGGCCATATATAATAGCATAGATATAAATGAGCTACCGTGTCATTGATGTAGCGGACTTGAGCTTACTCGTTAAATTATCGATCTTTTGGTAATTTGGCAGCACCATATACAATCGCGTACAACCACCGCCGAGTTCCATTTCTCCTCCGTATCCCACCACTGGCATCTCCCCGACATCTCTCGCAAACCTCTCGAATTCCCAACAACGTAATAACAGCCGTGTAAAACGTTAAATACCTCCGTGGCGTGATAAAATCTGAAACTCGCGGGGGGATTAATAAGGCCGCGCGCTCTCGGAACCGTCTTCCCGTATACTCGCGTCACCTGTCCACTGGACTCTTCGGCCCTTTACGCGATGCGCGCATTTTTCTCGGCCCTCTGCATGCGCGCACGCGAGTGAAACGATGCCCTCGATCGACGGCCCATCGTAAAGCCGCTTGATGCGGAGGGGGACCTGTTTTTCACGCTTGATCCGCGGCGCGCACGCGAAGCTGCGTGTGCCCCAGGTGACATAAAAAATGTTTGTTCTATCGGTGGTGTTACGTGCCGGCGATGCTCGCGTTGTTGCTTTTGTTATGCGCCTGTGTAATCACGTAATCCGCATTCCACAGTCTAGTAATTTGCTTTGTAGAAATATTTATGTAAATTTTTAGATGTTTTCTCATTTACACTTTAGGCTGGTAAAAACATAATGATTAAATTGGTTATTAAACTTTATAGTGGAAATAACGACTTTTATATTTTATTCTAATTATGAGTATTGATAACATCTCTTTATTCGTTTCAAAATTTTTCAAAATATAATACAAGGTATATTCTTTGTTCCACGAGCTCCTTTAATGGTCGTATAAAAATACATCGAATTCTTTTAAATGCCATTTTCGATCCTGTAAAATATATCGATGCGAATTTTACATATATATACGGCTATACAAGCGTTAAACGACGGGTACAAGGCTTCCCTTTTACATAAATTAATAAAAATATCACATTACACGCATCGAATCCATAAACAACATACACATGCAAATTTAATGATCGAAAAAAACATTTTTTCCTCTCCACCTCGCATCGAAAATAAAATTTGAATTCCGATCCGTTCCGATAAATCAGACGGTTTTATTTCCCGTGTATATATAATAAAGCATAAACCGCATTCGTCGCAATCATCGAAACAATGCATCTCGCACTAAATCACTAACCCGTTGATCAACCTCCTGTACTAATTTCCCACCGATAATCACCTCGCAATTAAGAACGCAATACACGGTAAGATACTCGACAGGGACGAGGAATTCACAAAAGCCAGTTAGACAGCACACACTCGTAAAGCACGTATAAATGACAGATGTGCGCGTGCGCGCGTTGATATTTTTTTTTTCTCCTGACCGTTAAAAGATTCCTGCGTCCATTGTACGTCGCGGCGTCATGCACTTGCTTTACGACGTCGCGCCGCATATATACGAGCGCGGGTCATTGAACGTGTATACTGATTCGGCAGCAGCAGCAGCAGCGCTTTCTCGACTCGTCGAAAAAAGATTTGCGGCTGCATGCTTGCGCGCTCGTGTATAAGTGATTTCGCGAGTGCATGGAAATGAGTCGTAAAATCGATTTTTATTTGCGAGCCGCCGCACTGCACGCGCGGCTTTAACGTCCCTCGATATACGTTCCGAGAAAAATTACGCAGTCGCGAGAGAGACGATGTCGCGCCGGTATGGATGAATGCCGAGAGGTTGCTATGAGTTATTTATGTGTGAATTTGGCGGGAAGAATGTGGTTGGTGTATAAGGTAGGTGCAGTGTTGTGGAATTTCGTAGGCGAAATTTGTATGTAGAGGCATTTTAATCCAAAATATAAGTAAGGTTCTCAGCTAGTCTTTCTCTCTTTTGTAGTAAAAACTTTATAAAAGCAGTATAACGAAAATTTTCAAGTTTTTGCAATAAAATTTGGTTAAAGGGAGATTCTGTATAAACCTAGAAAAGATTTCGAAATTTTACTGTTGTTCTTCGACAACAATACTCCGAGCAAAGTGCAGATATTTAGCACCGATAAAATTTGTCCCGCGACCGCGTACTCGCGCGTAAAGACAATGAAATATCACACAATCCGCGACGTTCCCCCAAACTTATTGAATATAAATAACGAAACCCCTTCCCTGAAAACAAGGAAGCGCAACACATTCTCCCTTACATTATTACAGAATTTTTGCCCGCCGCGACGCACGACACCTGTTTACGGTTAATAAAAGTCCTACCGCCTCTCGCTTCCATTTCCACTAAATCTCGAAACGTCATAAACGCAGCTGAGAAGCGGGAAGAAGAAGACGAAGAAGAAGGAGAAGAAGCGACCGGTGCGCAATTCGGGCCGCGGGAACGTCGAAGGCGGTTCCGATCCCTCCGACAACGCTTAATTAATCGCTGCGCTTATTTACGACAGATGGGGGGGAGAGGAGAGCACGTGTGCGCACGTGGGGAAAAATCAATTTTGGACGAAAATAAGGACGAGCGTGTGGCTCGATAAGCGCGTCGGCGGCGGATTATATTTGGGTTAACCGGTAACCGGTTCGATGCGAACCGCGATGTTGCATACGTATATAGTTTTTCGGAAGTTTAGTCTGAATTTTTATGCGCGGCGAGGTTTGGGTATCGTCGGCGTCATTTAAGGAATTAAAATTGGAGGTGTGACGTGAGTATATCGGATTCTTTAAATATCATATCGGATGGGCTGCAAACGTTTTTCGGGCATCGAGTTAATAAAGTTTTTATGTTTATTTCGGGTGCGAACGCTCTGACGTCAAGATTTATAATTTATAAGATTGTTTGAAAATATACCGGTGAAGTGATGCTGATTTTAGTTTCGAGTGTATATGATAGTAGGTAGAATTCCAATTATAAAGAAATGTATTAACTTTGCGAAATTATTGTACGCGTGTGTGTAAGCTGAAAGAGGAACAAAACGCGTTTTTGAGTGGGCCGGCACATGAACAGTTAGTCAAATTAAACTGCATTTTATAAACGTACATTTTTAAAATTATATATTAATGTTTATTATAAATCATTAACGGAGATCTTAATCTTCCTAATTTTCAATTTTCCCCACTGCGATTTAATAAATCAATAGATTACAAGCGAGAGGTCCGATAACGGTACGTGATGATTTAATAAGTATCCAGAAACTCCTTATCGACGAATCGATCGGCGTTAACTTGAGATTAAAATTAAACGGTCGCTCGAATCTTTTACGGGGAAGGAGAAAAAAAAATTTTTGCTCGAATGTTTTTGCATAACAGTAATCATCTCTTGGATGTTGATTAAAAAATTTTACATAAAAAAAATTTACTAAAAATTATATTTAACATTTAAAATAATAAAATAAAAAACGAAATAAAACGTTTCAATTTAAATGTAGTTTTTAAATGACGTTAAAATGTAGGTAATAAAATGCTCTGAGTCAGCCAGATGAAGGCCGAGACAAAAGAGAAAAGCTGAAAGTATTGACATTGTCGTTAGGTCTGGCATCGCTGATTTATGGAATCGAACGATCAGAGGGTACACACTGCTGATTGTATAAATCTTGGAAATTCGAATTGGCTCTTCCACTTTATCTAATGTGTGCTCATTGAGCGGATGCGCGCGCGATTCTCGACTTTTATTTGTCTCTTGAATTATGAGTTCAACAACTTGAAGAATTACTAAATTATCCAGTTCGTGATTTTTATGCTCTTTCGTGATAAATTGTATTATTTATTACTAGCCACTTTCCTCGTTCTTTATTGCAGAATTGTTTTTATCACAACGTTACGTGCTATTTTATAACAAACGATTTGAATTTCTATGAATTTTTGTTGTATATTGTCGTACGTTACATTACGCAATATCAATGGTTATCGTAAAAACATAATTTCGTGGAACTATTGATGTAGTTAAAACAAACATGCCACTTATCATTGCCAACGAAGCAGACTTTTAACATATTCATAATAATGTCATTAGTTAGACAAATGATGTTATATCTAACGACCACACACCCTTGTATATAAAATAATTAAGATAACCCGTCATTTATTTATTTATTTCTTCATTGATACAGAAAAAAAATTCATAAGTTTCTTATAACATATATTTTCTTATCATTCATTTCCCAAAGCTATACGTATTAAATTACGATAAAGAACTTCCGAAAAAGTACTGAAACAACCGTTCATTAACAAAACCAATCCACCTCGGCATCGTTAAAAGCAATACTCTCTCCCACTCGTGTCTAAAACCCACGAACCTCCGCTAAAACCGGAATAAAACAAAAGCACGCATACACGCCTCGCAGAAACCCGTCGTCAACCAAGTGCCTCGCGGTATTTCGGTCGATCGACAGGTACATAAAACACCGTCGCCGGTGCACGCTGCACGCGCGTAACTATTGCATCGTTGAATTTATAAAGCCACGGCTGGACTCGCACATGTGTGTGTATGTATCAACGACCTCGATCGGCTCTTTCTCTCTCTCTCTCGTCCCTCGTCGAATATCATTCGCCCATTATGTCAACGATCCCGAGATTGCATTCCGCGACGTCTATAGCCAATTTCCTATACGTACGCGCGCGCGCGCGAGCGCAAGAAGCCTATAAAGAGGGTCGAGGGAAAAGGAACGAGTTTCAATATCAAGCAAAGCGGGACGATTATGTGAGCCGACGATGCGAGATTTATTATCTCACGGGGGGGATTATAGCGCATGTGTATATGTGACATTCGCAAACCTGGAAACCTAGAAAATTCCGGCCGAGCGTGCGGATTATGCGAGGATGTCGCGCTTGCGCGGTTGTGATTTCACGTGTAGGTGAAATGTTGGAGTTATAGATTGACGATTATCATGGGAATATATAGGAGAATGAGAAACGGAGTCGAGGTTAGTCAGGAGAGTCGAACATATGTGGGTCGCCCGGAGGGATTTTCATTTTTTACCGGGGAGAGATGCTTAGAGAATTATATTCGAAGGATGCGAAATTGTAATGGATAGTATAATCCTTGATTTAATTCAATACTCGTAATATATATCAGGATATTCTAGATAGTTGTAAGCGTATACGAGGCCATTTATATATCATACTGTGTGTAGTGTATAATGCAATTAGTTCAATAGGACAGTGACAAAACCCACGCGCATGCATCCATTCTAAATCGCGCAACAATTTCAATCCCCCACGCGAGTAGCAAAAACTTATCATTCTTATCCAATTCGACCGCCACAATCTTAATTCTCGTGTTTCTCAATTACCCTCCTATCGCGCGCAATACAAAAAAAATACAATTGCGCCGAATCGCTGCGCGCGTTTCCAATTTCCACACTCAATTCTATCGCGATAGGCGCGCGAGTGCGACAACCTAAAAACTTATTGGGTTAATTAGTACTCTCTCTTTCTCCCTCTCTCGTACATAAGGATTCTCTCTCGCAGGAGGAATATAATGTCATCATTATCAAACGCGAATCTGAATCACGTGCGCAGGCATGCGAGCCTCCATATAAATTCCTAATAGTAGCCGGGGATAAGAGGTATACATACGTATAGCATACACACACACATCTCGCGGAGAGATATGGACTCGGCGGAACAAAGTAAGCGGTATTCGTGATCGGAGTCAATTCGCTGATATTCGCGGCGCGCGCGCGGTCACGATGACTAATGAAGCTCGTTAGAAGGGAAGAACACGGGCGCGTATATGTGTGTACGTACGTATATCCTTATTTAGCGTACGTCGAAATAGAAAACGGCCGGTGGCACGTGTCGCCGCTGCGGTCCATCTCCCATTCGTGTGTGTGTGTGTGTGCTCGCGGAGAGTTGGCTATTGAACGTTTCAAGAGCAATTTTCGAATAGTAGGTTATACGGTGCAGTGTAATGCTATGAGTAGGTATACGGGGCTCTGTGAGAACTGGGGGTACTACGCGAGATTCTTTGCGATCGTGATCCCTCGGACCTTTTTTTTCTTGTATGGATTGATGGTACGTGTTTTGTTTGCGGGGGATTGTGTAGCTTTTTTGTCGGGTGAATGGATTGTTGGATGTATGGTACGTTGTTATTATTTCAAGGATTCTGCGCGATGTGTATTTGTTTAATTACGTCCTGTATGAGATAGGGTTTGCACAATAATTAAGCATTGCAGTTGTTAAGTTTTTCTAACGTTTTCAGTTTATTGCGGCAAAAGGTTGCATTGAATGGATTTATTAAACGTTATTCTCACGCTTTAATAGTTTATATAGCGCATTTTATTTACCCTGGAATATAACCGGTTTTTCATGAATTATGGCAATTGACTTTTTCTTCGAAGAATGTATAGCATACCTCAGCATTCGACTATAGTAAGATGATAAAATATTGGTGGGTGGAGAATTTATTATTGATAGAATTTTATTTTTAATACATATTTTGCATGATAATTCTTTGTTTCGAGAAAAAGTAAGAAAATTTACTATTTACAAGACGATCGATGAATATTATATACGTTAAACGTCAAGATGAATTTAAATTGCGCAAGAAGCTTTTATCTATGAATTTTTCGAAATACTAAACAGAGCGACGAGAGCTGCTTTGAAGTAGGTTAGCGCGTAATAGGCATCCTATGAAGTCAGAGTACTTACGGTTGATGGTTTTTTTAGGGGCGCGTAATGATGCGCTTGAAAATTTGCGCGAGGCATTACAACTCAATTTTACTGCGCGTTCGTCACTTGTGAGCGTGAGAATCCTTCTCGATTTTTTTCTAAGATGATAATTTTACGTTTTCCTTTTGCACATTCATTGCTCATGTTTAAAATTAATTTAATAACAGTCATAGTATATTGAAAAGGGTTTTGAGAATGATAGATACAATATCCTCTAATTTATTTAAATATAGAATATAACTTTACTTGTGAATGAGTGAAACATTGTGGCTTGCAATTAATTATAGTGAATAGAATATAAATATCTCAAGAATAACGTAAGATAATTGAATAAATCATAAACTATACATAAATATACTAATCAATTTATTATTTTTTGTTTATCTTATTAAAACATTGACGCAGCACGTATCGTAACATTCAACAAAAAACCCTAATAACTTACCTTCTCTTAGCACTACGCATCCTAAGCTTTCCCCACGCCAATTTTCCCCACTCATTCATAACGCAAAATCTAAACCACACCACTACATCTCAACAACAATACACCTCGCCTCTTGACGCATACGTATGCTGATGAGCTTCTACTACTGCAGCTGCAGTAGTCATATGTCTTAGCTCATCTTTCCCGGGGCTTTGCGCAACGCGCTGGGCGGCGCGCGTCATTACCTGGTAATTGACTCGCTCGCGCGTAATGAATCCGCGTTTTCGAAACGCGCGTGAGCGAGATCGTCTTCTTCTTCTTCTTCGGAGGGTGCAGCTTTTTTTACGCTCGCGCGTGAAATTGGGCGAGATCTCGTATCTGTTGTGTATGTCTGTGTTACCACGTGCGCGCGTAACGTGCAATTAGGCATAATTTTGTTTGGTGTTGCCGCTGGTTGCGGAATAATGGGAAATGTTTCAGGATTTCAAGCGTATGCAAATAATGATAGCAAAGTAAAAAATGCAATGCAGTCTTGTTATGTATTCTTGGTACGTATTGGTTCGCCAGTTTTTTATTGTTCTTGTATTGCGTTCTTTAAAAGAATTTTAGAAGACGAAGTGAGATTTGAAGAAATTAACTCGTTTTTATTAATCTGAAAAATTCAGAATATTATTTCTGGTTATTAGTTGTATTAGAAAAATGTAATGCGTTGGCGTGATCTTCTAGTTCATAGACTATGTGTCTGGTATTTATATAGTTTTTCCTATAATGAATTTCGAATAAGTAGATAATCGTAAGTAATATTTTTAATGAGCGAGACAATAATAATTATTATATGTAATATTATTATACAGATGTTGTATTGTCTCGCTATCGTGCAGCGCTAGCTAAAGAAGTAATATGAAAATAAAGTCTTTTTGAGAAATTGACAGTTGACAGCAATTTTGCATGTAGCTGTGTTATAATGAAGTTATTATAATACAAGAAGTATACGTATTATATATGATATGAATATACTAACAAGAAAATATTGAACTCCTTACCACACTAATAAATTTATTTTTATCATTGCATGTAAAAGCAATTACCGGTTCAAAAATAATAAAAGTATTACCATCGTAAAAGCATTTCTCAGCCGACGATTAACCGCAGAAAAATAATTGACTTCTTACTCCGCAGGAAAGACTCATCCTCTGGGGACTCATTTATCGGATTCGCCCAGAGCATATTCGCCTTAAATTTGTCCAATTTTTTAATCAGCCACCGGGGAAATATCTCAATCGGCGTAAATCAGCTGACCGAAATTCTTCCTCTTGTTCCTTCCCCTCTTCGTTCCGGAATCATCACAATAATTCCATCTTGTCGACCTTTCTCTGCATGCACTGACACATGAGTAATATCAACGACTGCTTTTTCTTGTTTGCGGCCTAATTCTGCGAAATGGGTCTACTCGGTTCGATTATTATGTACAGCATAAAATTCGATAAGAAATCGATTAATTGAATTCTCGTATTAAAAATTAAAGCACCTTACTTTAGATGATCTTTTTCCCAGTACTATTAACATACGGTTTCATAATAATCTTTTTATAGATGACAAGATTTCTTCCACTTCACCCCAAAACAAAATAATACAGGACTCACGTCGTATTTTGCGACGACAACAACGACTTGGCATCCTAATCCTTAAAAGTATCTCTAAATCATCGTTAACCCAAACCTTCTCAAATCTCCCCAAAAAGCTCTTAATCCACATTACCACTCACCTCTCTCACACCATAAACCGACGCCCACCTAAACAGCCCTCTTTTTCTCCGCAAACAAACACGGAAACAAAAGCCCTGCGCACTCCCATCAAACCTATACCCACCTACCTCTCTCCCCGGGGCATTTTCAATTACACCGCGTGCTTTTTTCTGCGCATGCGCTCGGAAGCTTCACCGCGCTCTTCTCCCATTGCGCAACACGCGGCTCGTAAACTCGCAGCGCGCGTAAAAGGAACGCGCGGAGAGATGATGATATACGGCGCGGGAGGGAAGAAGTCTCTCTCTCTCTCTTTCTCGGCCTCTGTCGCGACCCCATTGTTCTACCCTGCGTCATCGCGCTTTTTCGAATTCCGTCGGGTTTTATTGCTTCGTAGCTACGAGGATTTATACTGCGAGAAGCGCGCGTAAATGCTTTGTCGGGAGGCATATATGAGGTGGGGTTTTTGGTTGAGGAGTGTACACGCGTGGTATCGAATTTTTGTAGCGTTGGGTTGGTTAGTTCATAAGTAGGTGTCGACTGATTTATAGATATTTTGGGATCCTAGGTTTTGTTAAAAGGAATAGTTAACGGTGTAAATTTCTAGGAGTTGTTTTAAGGACATTAACCTTTTAAGTTTGATTGTATTATAATTTTTTAGTCCAGGTTTCGTCTTTTCGCTCGTAATTCTTTAAAACGTCCTACCTAAATACATAATTGTGAGAAAGGTGTTTGCGCATTCCTAAAATCATTCATTTTCAAAAACATTGTATTACTGGTTACAGTTGGCAAAATTTTTGTTATAATAACTTGCTTCTGCAAACACATGCATATAAATCTCTCTACTATCATTATACGTTTCTAGGACTCTGAGCATCGAGAAAAATAAATATTTTAAATCATTTGTTCGTACTTGTCCTCAGCCTCCTGTCTCACGCGAAAGGAATCTCATTGTGACGTGCTTGGTTCACGTATAGCTGTAGAAATATATTCTTTCAAATCCAACAGTCGCGAAGAAAGCCTCGTAACACTTCGTTATCTTTTATTGCTTTCCCTCCAAATGAACCAGATTCCACGAAAACAATGTAATACGACTTTTAACATACATAAAAAAATGACATTATTTACAGCCAAATAAATAACGCACTACCAACAGCAGAACAAACATCAATAATTACACATACCATCTCGATAAATCTTACCTGCTGCGAATCGAACATTAAAACACCACATTTTACAACGCTCATGCACGATGAGAAAATATCGCCTCGCGATTGATTAAAGTGGAATTAAATACCACGGTAAAGCTACCTATACTCTCTTAGAGGACGATTGCATCTTCGGTTGCCGTGTGTAAAAAGAGCCCGCGAGGATTCGACTCGTGCCTCACGTAACCCACTCGCGCGCGCGCGCTTTTCCTTTCCCCTATGCCTCGATAATGCCCCGTTAGCGTCTTGTTCGACTTTAATGAGCCACGGGCTGCGTTTAATTAGCTGGAAAATTGCCGTAGAACCGCCGAAAATTAAGTCGTTTTGCGCGCAATTGAAGATTAGAACACGTATGGTTGCGCATCAAAATTCGAGGATCGATTCTGTGCGAATTAATTGCTGCAATTAGTCCTGCGAGGTAGAACAGTGTGTACGAATTTTTGTTTCAAATTAGTAAACGATGGTTGTTGGCTGACAAATTACAATACATTCATACAAAAACAGTGTCACAGCGAAAAAACTGATCAATATCACTGCGTATTTCCGCTTCTACAATGAACAATTTGCCCATTTCGTTCACAAATAACGGTCATTCGACCAATCCGCTACGAAAATTATCAAGTCTGAATTCCGAATCTTCGAAAAATATAACATTTATACATCCTACAAATGCCATAAGTCAACCTCAAAACCCAGCCACCGTATCAGCAGCAATCACAGTACGACCGTCTGCCCTCGCTATATAGCGCCGACAGACAGGCAGTCCCTCTCTTTCTCTCTTGAGCGCCGGGCAATTAGCGTAACCATAATGTCACCTGCCCGACAGCCGAGTCCTTGAACAGCAGCGGAATAGCGGAACTCTCGGCGAGTGCATTACGCGATCGTCGTCGTCGTCTCTCAGCTGACAAAGATGACGACGTGCGCGCGTCACCTGAGCCTACTACCCTGACCCGATTCCACCGACGTTGTACTACTACCTGCGTGGGTTATGGGACCGCGATCGCGATTAATTATTCTTTTTCCTTCGGTTTTCGACGTGCCGGAGAGGATGTGTCTTGTACGTGTGTCCGTTCGGTTATTTAGGTGAACAATTTTTGTTGCTAAAATAAACGTTGACGTGGGTCGTGTATGAACTGCGACATGGTGTTATGGAATGAGAAAGGTTTTCGAATGAATATATTCTATATACAATAAATTTCGCGAAGGAATTACAATGAACAGAGATCCTGGAGTGTTAAATAAATTAAACTTCTCATTTAAAAAGGCATTTAAAAAAATCATCGACAGCGTCTCGAAATATCAATTTTCAGCCGGTGTATATTAATGGTTTCCTTGTTACTTGCGCGTGACGCGCCTGGGCGAGGAGGAGGTAAAGTTCGCCCGGCGAATTACAATGCAGAACCAGTTGTAAATTTCAATTAGGCAGGTGAAGTGCATCGCATGTTCTTAAACAACAACGCCGCGTGCGCGCGTACTTAACGACAGAGTTGCCCAGTGTTGCTGTCGCTAAACGGTTTGTGATTTACAAGCGACAGCCGAACGCTGCAGAATTTAATGTTCGCGAGGTGGTACGCAGTCCCGTAAAAAAGAGAGAGAGAGAGAGAAAACGAAAGAATACCCATACATAAATGAATGTTTTTTTGATTTATTGCTCGAGGATACGTGAAATAATTAT